>OZ023274.1:33649490-33869959 GCA_964007475.1 Hybos culiciformis | reverse complement strand
TTAATAACAAATTTAGTTTACATATACAATAATCTACTATTATATCATTTATTTAATTTATTATTTATTCTAAATATTAAAACTAATAAAAATTCGTTCATTAAATACATAATCATCGACAACTGGTTTTTCGAACTAAATTTGAATTTTTCGTTAACAAATGAGAATTTTCAAGATAATCCCCAACAGTTAAAAACACAAACACTTAGATCAAGTAGACAATTGAAAAATTGACACAAATTCCAGCCCGAGGTGGGAATCGAACCCACGACCGAAGACACTGTAGGGTAATGACAATACCACTACACCATGACGGCCGACGAAATACCGATTTCATGATTATCGTCATTCGACTTTCCCTCCGACCAAAATAATTATTGCTGACGATTATCTAAAGATTGCAGAAAAAGATAAACGCGAATTCATGCTCGAAATAACTGAAACTATATTGTTCGATTTTTTATGTCTAATAGCTCACTTCGGTGGAATGTTTAAAAAAAAAAAATTAAATAAATAAAAATAATAAAACAGAGATATTGATTTAATAAATAGATTCAATTAATTTATTTATTATTGTAAAATTTGCACCTGATAAAAATCTTTTATTTATTTTTAAAAATTTATATATGCAAAAAAAAAAAAATTCGTTGTCAGTTTATCACAATATGTGGGGAATTTTCATAAAGTGCATTTTGCATATCTGCAATTTTGTTTTGTTTTTAACTCTATGCTAATAAAATTGAAATGCAAACAATTAATTATGATGTAAGTAATAAATTATTTATACAAGTTAAATAAAAAATAATTCACTCTATACTTACTTCTTGGCAATTATATTTAAAATAAATTATACATAACATAACATTATAAAATCAATAAAAAAATAATATAAAATAAATTTAAATACTTCTAATAATTATTTAATTGCTTGGGCTTAAGTTAGAATAAACTAATAATCTCGTCTTCAATGTTAATCAATATAAAAAAAAAACTAATTTATGTCTTCATAGTAGCAATATAAAAATGAATAATAATGGTTCAAAAGCTTAAAATTAAATTAAAATTATAGTAATTTAATTTTGAATTAATTGATATGCTCTATGAGATTTTATAAATTTTTTCCCTTTTAGAATTTTCTTATAAACAGAAGATTTGTTGTTTTCTGCACTATTAAATTAAATTGGATTTGTTTTTGAACATAATATTTATATAAGTAAAAAGTCAAAATCAAAATTACAATTTTTTTTAATTAAATTTATAAACTTTTTCGAGCTTTTATTTAAATTGCAATGTTTGTTTTTCAAGTTGGGCTTATTTTTTGGGGGAAAAAAATTGTTTATTGTTGTTATTTAATTTATTTATTTTTTTTTTTAATTTAAAATTATATAATTATAATATGTATATATATTTTTTTAAATATATATATATTTTTATTAAAAAATTACATATGGTTAAAAAAAATCTAATGGGTGAGGTTTATTCTTCTAAGAATGTTAAACACATATAATTATCACCCAACCACATATGTTTAGATCTTATTATTTTATGATTTATGTCTTACGATAGGGGTAATTTCATTAAAAACAATATAAAAGTAATGATTCAATGATTTACTGATAAATTATAAATTACATATTTAATTGTATGTACTGTAACAACATAAATAAAATTATGATCAATTCTATAGTACTAACTTCACAGTATGATATATTTTATTTATTATGTTTTTCAGCGATGATAAGAATCTGCTAATAATTTTGTATTAATTTAATATACTTTGCTGGTGTGTTCAATAATTTTTGTAAAAAAAAAAATATTTTATTAGAAATGAACAAAATGATAGAAATTTTTTTGAAATGATGATGACTAAAAAACTCAGAAACTTCGTCGAATTTTTACCAGATGCATTTCTAACTTTATGTATTTTAATGGACATTGTTTCCAATTTCGCTAATATTTCGACTATTACAATTTTTTTGTTTTGAAATAAAATCAAATTACCCGGGTATTGTGTGTGGAGATGTTGACTTCAAGTTTTACAAATATCTTAGAATTTTATATGATAACTTATACCTCATTGAAATAAACATAACACATTCCCAATTACGAATAAAATAATCGTGAATTTTTTTTTCATTAAAATGTACTATACACAGAGCAATAATTTCATTCAACTTTTTTAAGTACAAAATAACTGGTGCGGATTAGCTCCATTTCATAGTATTGTATAGATTTTGTTTCAATTTACGCACATTTTTACAAATACTATCAAATGGAGCTGTTATTTTTCATACTAAAAAAGTTGTGTGTACTAAATTTCCCTAAATTTGCTCCCAACGTCACGTTGTATTTAATTTTTTTACATAAAACCAAAACGCAAAAGAAAATAATTTTTTTTTGAGAAAAAAACAATTACTATGAAAATGCAGCCAATCATTTTCTTTTTTTTAACAAAACATATTAACTTTTATCAGTCTGTTATAGAGTTATATTAGTCTGTTCTTATACTTAATGTATTTTGTTTTCTACATGAAAATTCATATCCCTTCTACTTAATTCCTTCTATAAATTCATTCAATTAATATTGATAATAAGTAAGAAGGTTATTGTTAATAACTCATGTTGTGAATTTATACACTTAGTTTTAAAATAGATCATAAAATTACATAAGTTCATTAAAAGGCCTTATGTAATTTAATTAATTGAAATGACAATATAATATTTCAATAATTTTTTTTGTTTTTATATAGAATTTAATAATTAATTCATTTTTTAATTAAATTGTTATTAAATTAACATGTGTTGTAGTCGTTTAAAGAGAAAATAAATAGAATGATAAATAAATATCGGATTTTAGATATAATTTGGTAAAATTAAATTACATTTATTATTTATATCAGCTTTAAGTTTACTAAAGAGTGCAATAGATAATCTCTATATCATATCGTCAATGTAAATAAGTATATATGCTTTATACATTTTCTAGTTTTTAATTTGCAAAAAGGATCCCATTTGAGAGACTCTTATTTCGAGAAAAAAATCAAAATACTAAATTAATAATTATCCATATTGTTTTTATTTCTTTATCATTGCCATTATTTATTTGATATATTAAAATTTTAGAAGAAATTTTAATAGATAATTGGACATCGCCTATATTTAATGGCTTCAACCACTTAGTGGCCTAGATATATTTTTTTTATTATCATTATTATTATGATTATAATAATTATGAAATAAAAATCATAGCATCATTTTATCTTTTTATAAATATTATAATAATTTTATTATTATTTTGTTCTATAATTCTAATTTAGTCAATAAAGTTAAAAAAATAAATGTAATTTATTAAATAACATTATTTTTATTTATTTTAAGTGAAATTTAACGTATCGCGCCTACCTTCAAAAACCTACTTTATTTTTTATTTATGTAAGAAATATATAAAAAAAAATACTGGCAGGAAGTGTAATAATATTTATTTGTATTTGTGTTTTTGGTTCTCAGAATTTTTAATTTCTTGAAAAAAAAATTTAAGATACAAATTAAATTAATATTATATTAGCTATATTTATTATGTATCTATGTATGTTTTTTTTTGGTTTCTTTAATAAACAAATAAAAATATATATTAACCAAAATGACTCAAAAACAAAATTGTTAACATAAGATTTGACTGTTTAAAATAATTTTTATTTAAAATATTAACATTTTTTTAATTAAATATTCTATGGTTAATTTTCTGCGAAACATTATAAAACATAAACAAAAATATTTATATACGGACATACGGTATATGTATAATATAATATGTCTAATATAATATAATACTATATAACTATATAAATGCATGTTATATGTTTGACTTGTGTGATTTTTATAATCAAAGATCGCCGTAGTGATCATTGTGAAAATCATTGCACCTGATTGATTGTTTCTCCTCTTTCTTAAAGTTTCACACCCATCGAGTAGATTTTTTTGGTATGCAAACGGGTGCTAAATAACCAGAAAGAGGAGAAACAATCATATGTGTACATCATAATGTATAAGCCCATTACAGAAATCAGCAAAAAATCTGCATAAAATAATATTTAGTTCCAGATTCCGCAGGCTAGGGCCAGCGGGAATATCTTTTTTCAATCTAAAATTAAACATATTTTTGTTTTTTCTAAGGACATATTTTTAAAAAATTAAAGATATTTTTTACATCAGTTAGTATGTTTATTAGGTTCTAATTTTGGGAATAAACTCAGCATCATAACTATGTGTTTTCTATTGAGCACAATTTTTAATATATATACTATTATATACAATATTATATACATTATTTGTCTTCTTTAATATATATGCTTTTCTGTTTTAATTAAATTTTTTGTAAATCTTTTTATGAGTTAATACTTACTTAATTAATTTGAGATCATTAATTTTAGTAATAAAATTTTCGTAAACCGGAATTATTAAAAACAAAAAACGATTCATAATTTACGTCTAGGGTATGATAAAAAAAACGAATATTAAGTCATTAGATTGTTTCCCTCTACTTCTAGCAAAGTTCCGTAATTCCTAACACTTTTACTATACTATAAGTAAGTCTTTTATTTATGCATTGATATCTTACAAAAAATATAAGACCTCTCATGCTTTATGTGAGGAACTAACACTTAAGATTCCTGAAACAAATGTTCTTTCTAACTATTTACATATATCAAAGTTATTGAAATCGGTTTATAGAATCTAAAGTATATATTGAATTATGTTTTAAAGTTTATAATCTAGAAGTTTAGGAAAGTTTTGAGCTCTTCATGTCCCCATATTAGTAATAAATGAAACGTTGAAGCCTCCTCTTCTTTGACTTTTTCATTTGTTAGTTATTATTAGAAATTTTTAAAATTCATATAATATTTGGACAACATTACGGACATTAATTTCATATTACCCTTATTGTACCTAAAAAAAAACTTTAAACGTCCCTGAACTTAGACATTTTATTTTTATTTTTAGAAACTTAAGTATCTCTGTTAGCTCTTTAACTTTTTAATAATTTAAATATTATCTTTAAATCACTAATCCAGTAAGAGACCGGCAATTTATTTTAAGGTGATTGATAAGTTAATTTTTTGTTAAATTTAATAAGTAGAAAAAAATTAATATTATATAGAAAAACATTTATTTTGTTTTTTTTCTCATATGATATGTAAAGAATTAAAAATATGAGTTATCAAAAGCCTTTATAATCTTTATTCAATTTTTATATGTAGGTTGGTCGTTGAAAAAAAAAAACTTAAACTTGAATTTTTTTTTTCCATACTCATAATAATATAATTTTTTGCTAAAAATTAAACACCTACATTTATAACAAATTTAAAACTTTTGTTCTATAATAGGAACATTAGAAATAACAAAAAAACAAAATTAAAATTCGTCATTACATGTTCAATATACATTTATAATTATCAAGATGCATTTTATGTCGGTTAGTAGCGCAAATAAATCCTTTTTTTTGCTAGTCTGTCATTATTCTTAGTCTGTTAGGAACAGGCTAAGATGACACTTACGATAATAAATTGCGAAAGATATTCAAGAGTTTTGGAGGCGTAATGATGGTAATGAGAGTGAATCTCATATTTATATAATTATTATCGGAATAGTTTCCAATATTAGTGTATATAATTTTCCACATTGAACTTCAATTCCTTTTCAAGGTTTTCCAATAATTCACGAATATCAAGAATATAAGTACTATCGCAGTTATTTGAAGATTAGGCTACGTATTTACCCTTGTTTGATGCAATAATTTTAATTTTTATGAATTTGTTCTAAACGACATAACAAATAAAATCTTTATCTTAGGTACACACAAAAAAAAATGAGTCAGTATATTAAAAAGCTACTATGCAAAATAATTAAAAGATCAAAACGATATTTTTTTTTATTGAAACTTTTAATTCAATTTTGCTTTTGTTTTCAATAATAATGAATAATATTAAAATCTAACTTTTTTTTTTTGTGCGGTAATTTTAAGAATCTTCTGCCTACATTCGATAAAAAAAATTAGAATTAAGAATTTTTAAGAGAATTAATTTTTTATTTTTAATTCTGATCTACCCATTTAGTTTTTATTTTTGATTATGATGATCAAAATGCATTCTAGAATATAATTTTTTAGAAAAAAAAAAATTATATTTTGCATATGAAAAAATAATAATTTAAATTTAGTTCAATGTCTTTACTACCTAATTTTTTTTCAAAAAACTAATGAATGATTCAGCTCAGAGCTGACTAAAGTATTGTTGTACTGAATACAATATGTACCAGTATACTGATACTGCATATTGTATTCAGTACAAAAATACTTAAATTTAGTCTGCTCTGATCCTTCTGTCCGTCCGCCACTCAAATTCTTTTATAACTAATGAACCCAATCAATTTCAATTCTTTAAATGTCAAATATGCGCTATCTCTTTCACTTTCATGTCTCTAAAATATGAGGTTCTACGAGTTGGGGACTTACAGGCTCTCAACCAGTCTATAGTCTAAAGAATTTTTTTATAAACCTCTCATTTTATAAAATTTTTAATGGATTCCGATGAAAATGATTTTGGTAATTGTATTAAAGGAATTGAAGCAAAATGTTCAGCTCCTGATTGTAGTCAAGGTATCTTAAAATTAAAGTACCTTTTACTTCTACTGCCAAAACAAAATTAAGAAACTATATAGAAAATTATTCAAAACACAGTTTTTTTTTTTTATTGTAAATATTTTATTATTCCATGCGCATTTAATTTTGGTAAAGATAGTAACAAAAAAATAAATCAAAAATGAAAATTTTTAAATTATATTTTTATTTTAAATCTCTGACGACAAAGTAATTTTACCAACTTTTTATTTATATGTAAACAGCTGTAAGTTTTCTTTAGCGAAATATTGCGTGTGTACATAAAGGGGAAAAATGTAATGAATGAAAATTTTTTACAAACAAATATTGAATGAATGAAAGATATTTAATTCTTATATTTTTTTGTGTGATTCACAGTTTTTAAAATATTATATATAAAGTCATTAATCTTTTGCAAATTTGAGAAGGTTGTTCCTATTCCTAAAACCAAAAAAAAAAAAAATTGTAAAAAAATAATAATAAGAAAAAAATAACAAACTATGTGTATTTAATATGACAGTTCCCATAGTGTAATTTTTCATTTATTCTAGCTAGACTAAACAACTCAATGTGTTTTTTTTTCTTATAACAGAAAAATAAAACCAAAATAAATAAAACCACAAAAATTAATCGAAAGTAACGTTTCTATTTATTTTATTTATTTTTTTTTTTGAAAAATTTTGTAATTATTATATCACAAGAATAGTTTCTATTATACAATAGCAAAAAAAGAATTTTTTTTTCTTAGTTAATAGAGAGTTCCGCGAAAAGAGACGCTTCTTGCCTGATATTACAATTTACAAACAATAAGAGTATAAAAACATTTAATTTTGTTCAATTAAGCATTGTCTCATTTTAGTATCTGTACTTCTACATATTTATTATTTGTAGTTATCCGTGCTAAATATCTTACTTCCAACTATTCACCATGATTAATATTGTATAACATTACATAATTTTAGAAATGATCGGAATGATTTTTTGAGGACATATTAATTTATAATGTTCGCTTTTTTTTCTGTAATCCGAATGGAAAAATGTGATATCGTAACTAATTGCGATGTTAAAATACCTACTTTCAAATATGCCTAAAATGCGATAAAAGTATGTAGGAAAGTATATATTAAGAGCTTTTAATACTATTATTAAGTATAATTAATCTTCATTTAATTATATTGGCAGATTTAATGCATTTTTTTTTATAAATAATTAAGTAATTAATATTATATTTATATTCATTATTATGTGGTTAATACTATTAAAAACTTATTATATTTTTTATTCCTAAATTCATAAAAAAAAATACATATTGTTGTTTAATTGAATTAAAAAAAAAAAAAAAAACTAATATTAAAAATTTCAAAACATTTTAATTAATTATTAATGAAATAAATTACGCTCTAACCTCATGTTTAATTTTATTCAAATAAATTCTATTTGAAATAGATCTTGTAATTTAAAATATAGTTAAATTATGATGAAAAATAACCAGAATCAACCGCAAAATGGATTATAAACGTTGCATTTTTAAGATTCATGTTTGGTTTAATTAAAAGATTATACATATTTGTATATATGTTGTATTATATAGTATATTTTATTATATAAACGATCAAAATAATTTTCATTTTCTTATCGTCGAACAAAATAATGTTTTTATTGGAATTATAGAGTGAATGCTCATAAAACAAATAATGTTATGAATTTATTATTCTGCTGTTGTCAAGTTTGTGAAAGTTATGATGAATTCAAAATTACAGTATTTCTAAATTGTCATCAAATTTACTAATAAGTTTAAATCAAATATATTTATTATTTATTGACAATGCTTAAAAAAATAGAAATAAATATATCTTTTATAACATAAATTACAATATAAAATAAATTTTTTTTTTCTTTTTATTTCAGATGTCATCATCATAACTTCTCGAAAATTATGTTTTTGCCAAACCCGACTTCACTAACCAATTATGGCAATTTGTATTTTCAATAATATCAAAAATTATAATAAAAAACCTATGTATATTTTATGATCATAAATTTTGTGCCATTTTAGAAACCAAAATTACTTATTTATTAATTATAATCTGTTGCCAAATTGAAAATTTCTGTTACTGGATCATTCAACTTTAAATTCTAAAATACAAAAAAAAAAACAAAAAAATAATAATAATAATAAAATAATTATTAATTTATTCTAACTAAGTTAAAAAAAAAATTTAATAAAAATGTTACAATTTGATGATATATTTTCGATTTTTAATTTAAATAAAAATATATGACTTGAATATAATTAAAATTAATAAAAATTAATAAATTAATTTGACAAAATAAACGGTAAGTTTTAAATTTTTATATTAATAATAAAAAAAATTATATATGAATAAATAATTGAAATATAAATGTATATTTTTTTTTGGTTTTTAGGCGATATATTTTATTTTCGAATTTAAATGTTATTTTGTTGTATTCTTGTTAGTTTATTCTAATTTCAATTTTTAAGTTCGGATTATTTCAATGCAATATTATACTAACAAATAAATATTTTTAATTTTAATTATTTCTTTAGATTCAATAAAATGTTTAGTAAAATTTAATTTCAAACTACATAAAATTTTTAAATTTACCATCACTACATAATTCCATTAAAAGTTTCCCAAAAAAGAAGCAAAAATTATTTTCAGCAGGTGATTTTCAAATTTTGATTTATTAGAATATCATTATGACATTAATGACATTTTATTATTTATTGAATAAATTAAATCTATTGCTACTGCATTATTAACTTTCTTTACGAATAATTAATTAATTGCCATAAATCAGTAAAATCTCTCTTTCTTTAAAATAAGTTCAAAATATTTTTTTTTCTCTCAAATCCTACGCACTTATATATTGACTTTGAACCCAAATGATTTATAATTAATTTTACATTTTATTATAAATATTATTATTCTTTATTTTATTTTTTAATTTTTTTTTCTAGTTTCCATAAACGAAAATATTTTGATAACAAATTATATTGAAATGCCTTGTTTTTCAATTAAATATAAAAAAAACCAAGTTTAAATGGTTTTTGCCTTATGAAATGAGTTTTTATATGGTTTTTAACACCGAAAAGAAATTCTCAACAACAAATGTAAGATATAAGATTAAGAAAAATTATATGAAATTAAATTCCGTGTTCTTTAATTATAGATAATGCATTTGATTTATAAGGAATAAAAAATATGTCAAATCTAAGAACGGAACAAATTTTCATACTATTAATATTTCTGTATTTTGCTTGGGGTGCTGATAACTCGATAAGAGATTTAAACAACACAACTTCACTTTACACCTTAAATTAATTATTTTGAAGTAATATAGGAGAAATAACTATGTATTATTATTCATTTGATTATTAATATTTTATTGAATACAAATAAGAAAAATTTGATTATCATTTAATATCGCGCTGTACTATCTAATATAATGTAACATATATTTTCTAAATCTTTTTTCTTTTTTTTTTTTTGTTATATAAATTTATTAATTTTTTCTCTGATTGTTTGAAGTAAAATTATTTATTTGGATCACTGTTTTTCATTTAAAGGCGGCAAATTAAATATTTATATACGTAATTTCTGCAAAAAAATAAACAGTACGCATATTTTTTTTGTGTATATAATTAACTTATTTTTCAATTTGTTTAATATTTCAGTGTGGGCTTCACATTAAAATGCGGGAAACAAAATAATAATTTGAATTACGTATAGTATATTTTTCTAAACGTAATATAGTAATACTTTTTTTTTAAAGCTGGTTCTATGATCAATCCAAATAATTATATTAACATAAAATTTAATAGACTTTAATTCTTGTTTAACATGGTTGTTAAGTTCAAGAAAAAGTCGTATAACTGACGTTATTTAGTTAAGTAAAAAGGTAAAAAGGTCTGCCTATGTTAATGGAAAAAACTTGCAAAACAAAATTGAATTTATTGAATATATTTATAATTGTTGAAATACAATTCGGACTATTGATAAATTTTTCTGAAAATAGGAAATTAAATATAAAAATTAGTTATGTTATGTTATGATGTTCTGTGTTAGATTAAATTGAAAATTGATCATTAATTTCATCCACAATGTTAATTATTAATGTTCTTTAAACGTTATAATCACACATTAAACCAATATAGAAAAACTTTAAACTTATTATCTCTATATAACTCAAAACACCAAAAAGAACACAAAAAGAAACGCACATTGAAAATAGAGGTGGTTAAATTAATCTGAAATGTCAGATGAAAACTAAAACATAAGTTTGCACTTTGAATAGTCTTCGATCTTAAATTACGCTTCCATCAAAAATGATGCTTTAAATTAAATTATGATCTACAAGAAAAGATCAACCATTATCTTTCTATATCATATATGTCATTGATATTATAATGATATTTCACAAACTTTATCTTTTTTAGTTTAAATTATTATTCTGTGTTCTTTGGAGTACAATGTAAAACTCCATTCATTTCTTAGCTAAAATTAATCTCTGAAAACTATTAACTTGCTAATTTGATCGAACCATTCATAATTAATTGAAATAATTTTAAATTCTTAATGAATTTAAAAAAATAACTTGTTTTTATAATAAGTACATACAACATACAGTATTTAATTTATTTAATCGAATTATTAATTTCTTGAAATGAGAAAAATATCAAAAATAAATAGGTATTTAAAAATTATGCAAATTAAAATTTTTTTTATATTATTTTGTAATTGCAATGCAATATATGAAAATTGTTTTCATAAAATGTTGCAATTACATTTTTTGCAAAAAATTTTAGATTAATAAACATTTTAGTGTAATATTTTAAACAAACAAAAATTTAATATTTTTGTTCTAATCTACAATTCTATGTTTGACAAATTTGATCTTATTTACATTAAATACAGATTTCGTCTTATTTACATTAATTTAAGATTTTCTTCAAATTAAAAATGAAATACGATTTTCACTATTAAAAATTAGAAATCTGTATTAAGGGAGAATAACATTTAATTCAGGATTTGAAAGCTTTTTATGTGCACAATTTTAAGCTAGTGTTATTTGTAAATATTTTTGTTAAAATTTCCTGTCATCTCAATTTAAATATAACTTTATTATAAAGCAAATATAAAATATACAATAGACTTTCTCATTGTCCTGTCAATAACAAAATATTTATTTTTACTAAATATCATATTATGAGGAATAAATTTTTTTTTTTTTATATACATTTTAAAAGGTATATTGAAATTATTAAAGCATATAATAATCGCATCAAAATAATTTTTTTAAATTCATCACGTAACTTTAAGATAGACTTGTATATTATGAATCTTATACTAACATGAAAGTGAATCTATCAATGATTGAATTGAAAGTAAAAACATGACCTAAAAATATTATTCCAAAAAAAAAAAATAAAAATAAAATTATATTTAAAAAAAATAAGCTGTTTCAGATCAGACATTATGATTTTATTGGCGCACATATGCCCTTAAACTAAATTTTTTTTTTTTTGTTTTTCAACATCACTAATTTTCTCATGATTGTGAGGAACACACACAAAATATTAATTTTTTTTTATTCTGAATAGAAAATGCACTACAAAAATTTAAATAAAAAATAAAATGTTTTAGGTTGCAATTTTTTTTTTTTTTGGAACTGATTTTAATAAAAATCCCCCGAAAAAAAAAATATGGCTTTGAATAAAATTTGAACTGATTAAAATCAAAATCTTGATACATTAAATCTTCGATTTGTGTTCTTTCATTCTATTGGTTTGTAGGTCTATAAAATATAAATATCTAAGAAACTCGTAAGAAATAGAAGAAATAAAATAACAATTTAATTCTGAATGAATAGTCGATTTTATTATTAAAATCTTCAGCAGACACTTTATTATTTACATAATTTTTCTCAAAACAGTGTATTTTTTTTTTATAATTTTTTTCGCAGGAAATTTTCCCAAAAATCTTTCGAATCCTTTCAAATGTATCGGTTTCTTTTTTTTAATGATTTTAATCATATTTTTAAGCAGGGAAATAAATTAAAACAAATTATAATTGCTCTAGGAAAATAATATAACATTAAATTATTAAACTAAAAGACGTAATAAGTCATATAACTCATAATATAAAATAATGATTTATATGTCAAATTAGCTTGAAGGTTTCGTTTTTCAAGTATATTTTTTGAATCAGAGATTATGGCAAAAGCGTTTAGCAGATTTAAATTAATTTATATACGCGATGATAAAAAAAATAAAATAAAAAAAAATTATAAAATAATAAAAAAAAAATTACTTTTTTCCTTATATTTTTATGCATATTTCACGTCTAATTCACTTAAAGGTATTGAATCAATTTGTTGTTGAATTGATAAATCGTGAAGATCATTAAAAAATTTTAAAACAATAAATTGCTAGATTTGTATGTATTAAAAAAGAAAAATATATGTATAGACAAGGAGTGCAGCAATATTTCATTAAATATTCTCACAGAAATTTATGAAAAACAACAACATAAATTATAGGAAAATTGAAATATCAAACCCATCTGAAGAATATTTTTTTTATTTTATTTGATTTTTTTGCTTGAAGTCATATTAAATAAGTCGATATTTTCCAGTGAATTAAGAAACAAAAATAAATTAACTCAATGGATTAAATTTTAATTGTTATAGTTATAAATTTGTTGAATTCGTGTATATAAGGTATAGCCTTCTAATGTCAATTCGATATAAACATTGTTCTGGTTATTGTTCAGATATTGTATAGTTAAAATTGAAAACTTTATTTGTCACTGAAAAGGGCATATAGCTATCTCAAAATATTGCAAAAGATAATTTGTTAATATATATTTGATCTAATATATTCTAATCTATGACATAATTGTAGTATCAAATTTCATATGGCCATCAAATAGATCTATTACCATTTATTATTTTCTATTTGCGGATATAAATAAAAAGTATTTTTGTGTAAGATGATACAAAGAAAAATGTCTTAATTAAATGAAAAACAAAAAAAAACAAAACTCTTCACTTAAACAAATCATTAATTGAAAATCATAAATACAGGAAGTTAGTAAAAAAAAACTATATCATGATGAGATAAAATTTTAATGTTAATAAAAGCATTAAAGAACGAACGCAATATAGACTGTACATCAAATTAAAAAAAATCAATGATATTTGTTTTCAAAAATTTTTAATTGTGTAGTTTGATCAAATTGTAATGTAACTTTGTTAGTTTCAATATCGGTCAATTAAAATTAAAAATCTGAATATTGATCGGTGTTGTAAAATATAATTTTTATGTCTGACTAAAATCTCTTCAATTCTGAAAATCTAATTTCACAGATAAGTCAATTATTGAATACCAAATAAGATCCAGAAGCTGGTTTTTTTTTTAATTTCGAGTTTGAAGTCGAGAATGTAGTTAATTTCATTTCACTTTTTTATTAATTTTAAGTCAATTTTAATTTTAATACTTATGTTCATTACCTATGTAATATGTTTATTTTTTAGCTTTTAATGTATAGGTATAAAATCAATTTGCAAAAAGATTTTATCATAATGAAATCAATAGAATCCTTTCATAATTCTTGGTAGAATTTATTTATAATTGAAAATAAAATTAAAAAATTTTATAAATGTAAAATTTTTCTAATTATCTTTGTAAATTAAAATTTTACAACTTTATTGTTTACTATAATTTCAAAATTTTACTTCATCGACTGGGTATTGGCTAAACTGAATATATAGAATCAATATAGAATATAGAATCAAAGATATTTTTATGTTTTTTCGGCTTTTACGTTTCCATCAACATCATTCATTAATCAATTTATAAAATATATCTTCCTTCACTAATCTGCGACAATATTATTCGCAGATCCTGATTTTCATAAAAAATATTAATTTTACAAACATTAATACTCCATCAATATTATATTGTGATATTGTACTTTGCACTGAATATAAATAAATATATATAAATAAATACGTAATAAAAACAATTGAACAAATTTTTTTTTTTTTCAATTGGATTTAAAAAAAATTATAAATGGATTTTCTCAATTATATAATATAAAACGAAACGTGTCACAAATAAGGCTAAAACTGTCATTTGACAGAAACTACTTTTCAATTACACGAAATATATAGTCGAATAAGAAAAATAAAAAACAAAACCCCAAAACAATAATATTATAATTAAAAAAAAAAATTATTTTATCTAAATTTGGACTCAATAAGACTCGTGGCAATATAAATGAAAAAAAAAAAATAATAAAAAATATGTAATAAAATTAATATTTTGCATAAAAAAAATTTAAATAATAATTTTTTGTGTAGGAAGTAGGTATATACCTAAGTATTAACTAGTATACTATACATTTGGTAAAAATAAGAGGAAATTTTATTTTTGCAAAGTATTTTAACTGTTTTTATTCACCTTATTTTTTTTTTATTTTTATTATAAATAAAACAAAAATTAATATTTTCTTTAAAGCCTATTTCATTTTCATATATTTATCTATTTTTTTTAAATATTGCCACCAATATTAAATTTCTTTTTCCTATTCAATTTCTTTAACTGTTCATACAAAATTTGTTCTTCTATGTTTCGGATATCCGTGGTCGTGGTTTGAATTCAATACATCATATGAATGGAATAACTAATTTTTTATTAATATTTATATATGTATTTATTTTAACAATTAGATTGGTTTTAAAAATATAAAAATATGATTTGGAAAGTTCAAGCTAAAAAACTATATTAAATATTCTATACATTTCGCTTTAGCATAGTGAGGCAAGGGTGATGTTTGGAAATAAAAAAAAAATATATATAAAGCAGTATTTCAGAAATAAAGTATGTGGCCCTACCGGGGCTTGATTTTTTTGAATTTCCTTCGATCAATACCAATTTTCAATGTAATTCATTTTCAATGTAATTCATTTTCAGTCCCCAGTAATCAGAAAGTCTCAATTTTTAGATAGTGAACAAGATTGAGCATATTTTGGAATCCGCCAAGTAGTTTCATAGTTGTACGAATTTTAGTGTGAGTCGGACGAACAGACATAAAATGAAAATATATAGTCCGTTTTTCATTTTCGATGGAAAAATGCTTTGCAAAAACTCCTTAAAATACATAATTTTAAAGAAGATATAGTATTTGATTCAAGAAATAAAGATTTAATAAATTATATGTTAATTTTCGAAATTATTTTTAACTCAAACCAAAAGTCACTTCACCCATCCATAACTATTATTAAGTTGAGGAGCAACCAAAATAGAAAATAGAATCAACTTCTTTTAAATTTTAATTTTTTTTATTTTGTTCTAACTCTTTGTTTATGTTTAAAGAAAAAAAATATTTTATATAATAACGCTGGTGACAGTTAATTTTTGTTATATAACTATACATATTGTGCTTGTGCATGTTCGACAAAGTCCAACATAAATTTTTCATAATGCGTTTTATGAAAACCCCGCAAAAAGAGAGTTTAAATAATTTTTAATCATAAACTGCGGGTAAATGATCTTTTTTTTTTGTTTTTATTAATCTTTTTTTTTTCTTTTTTTTTTTGGGATTGATTATTTTCCTTTTTTGTATAATTTTTTTTTTAGGAGCGGAAATCGTATAGTGGCAATTTCTTTGTATTTATAATTAAATTTATTGTTTTTCTTGTACAATTACTCTTTTGATATATTTTGAAAGTGCATTAAAAATGGTCTGGTTCATTACACTTTATAATTTTTCTAAAAAAAAAAAAAAATCAATAAATCTCGATTAAAATTATAATTTTTCCATATTATAATTTTTCCATACTAATGATGATTACTTTGACATTTTTGTTTATTTGAACTGAGGTTCGAAACGAATTACCTCATATTTTGATTATTATAATTTTTTTTAACAGTATTCTGGAAACTTGCATTGCACACTAGAGCAGTGGTTCCCAAAGTGTGGATAGCGACCCACTGGTGGGTCGCGAGCTGACTCAAGGTGGGTCGCTAAAAATTTTATTATTTAGTTGTTTGTATTAATTTTCTTTTAATAATTGAACATTTGGACAAACTTATGGAAAATTTATATTTTTATTTCCACGACGAAATTGAATTTCTCGATAAATATGCATGGATTATAAACCTTTTCAAAATGGTTCAGCTACTGATATATCGACAAAAGAGGATGAAGAATTGATAGAGTTCTTCAAGGGATAGTGATCTCAAAATTAGTTTTGAGCGAAAAAAATTGATACAGTTTTAGTTGTCAGTACAAAATACATATTCAGTTTTACACACTGCAGCTTTTAAATTACTGTTTCCATTCACAACGTCTTATTTATGTGAAATTGCATTTTCAGCAATGAATTAAAGTTTTTACTTTTCTGCTATTAATTTTTTTTTACAGGTGGGTCGCGAAAACCTGAGGATTTGAATTAGTGGGTCGTAACTGGTAAAAGTTTGGGAACCCCTGCACTAGAGAGCAGTTCAAATTTTTGAATTTACTCATCTTTATTTGAATGTGTTAATAATTTCATGCCATGCCGTGCTGCGACGATCATCAATTCACATCCTTCGACAATTCGATATTTTCATTCTGCTAAATTATAATTATATCGACGTTCATTCATAACGAGACTTTTAATATACCTACTGTTTTTTCTTTTAATTAAACCTTGTAATTTTTATAGGTTATTCATTGGAGACTGCTGAGAGACGTTATTCCTCGAATCTTGTTCAATTGTATATCTGAAGAAACATTATTATGTTTCTACCTAGTCGTGCATGAAAATAAATAATAAGACTAAAATGAAGAAGAAATTGTGAAATATTGAAGAATGCAAAAAATACCAAATTTTTATATTTAAATTACAAAAAGTGTTTCTAATAAATTACTTATGAGCAAAAAATTTAATTTAAAATTTATTTTGCCCTTCTAAATCAATTATTTTCAATTTTCATAACACCATAATGTGCATATACATAAACTACAAACAAAAAAATGCAATAACTTTCAATAGAAATTGATCTAATGTCATGTCCAAACATACGGAAACATAAATAACTCTTAATTTAAGTTAAAAAAAATAATAATAATAATGGAATAACAAAATAATATTGTATTCATTTATCCAAATGTTTTAGTAAAATCTTGTTAAATATGCACTTATAAATACAAATTTAAAAAACATAAAATCAAAACAATACAACGTAATTACATACATATTTTATGCTAAAGTTCTGGAAGTCAAATAAAATACCCATTGTAATAAGAAAAATGAATGCTCATATAATTTAATCAAAACTCTTGAATTATCAAAAAAAAAAAAAAATGGGACCCTTAACCACTACAAACATTTTTCAAATTAAAGAGTTTTTAAATTATGCTGACTCTAACATTAAGTACTTCATTATAGTCATAGTTGGAGGTTTAATTTGTTTCTCACGAAAATTTTTAAATTTATAAAGAAATAAATACTGATATAAAATCTTGGTATTGGATCATTAAGCTCAAAAATTCAAACAGAGATAATTCAATTCAAGATTTTGTTCTTACGTATTAAAAATCGTAGCTTAAAAATCTAAACTAAGTTTTTAGACCTTTAACATGTTTTTAGTTTTGCACAAAAATTTGTACAAGTTTTCATTTTATTTGTATAAGCCGCTTAACAGGTTTAAAACTTATTTACTAGACCAAAATTTATGTTATCTTACAACATAAGATATTACTACATAAGAAATTTATGAATACTCATAATATATAATATAATATGCTCAAGTAACTTAATATATTGTGTCTAATCAGCATTATTCAAAATTTGGATATTTTATATTATTACAAAAGATATTTTTATTACAATACAATTATCACCCATCATGATTAACTCAATATTATCCGAACTATTTAACTAAAAAGACATAAATTTTAATTTCGTTTAATTGGGATCAAAATTATGTAAAATATAATATTATTTTATTTAAAAAATCTGTCTGAAATAAAGACATATTTGGCGATGGTGCATACTTTATGTGTTATGCATAATATAACCTACAGTTTATTTTCATATTTCACATATGAAGTGTAGTAAAACTATAATGTCTATACTAAAAATAAATATTTTATAACAGTTCGACATTGAAAGAAAAAAAAAAACAAAAATTTTTATCAAATTATTACTAAATATTTTAGTCATTATTATATTATTTACTATTTATTATATATTTTAAAATTTTGTGCTCGTTTTAGACATACATATTTTAGATGTTTTTTTATGTAATAAAAATAAAGTAAAATGAAAACAATCAATAGTAATAGCAAGTCTGATCACAAATAGAGCATTATCTTAAAATCCTAAACCCAAGCATTTGAATCATTCATGTTACAGAAAGTTATTTCTTGGTGCGAAGACATTAGAATATATTAACCCGGGTAGTATAAATTTCAAACACTGTGGTGGAAGACATTCAAATAAAACTAAATTAAAATAAAGATAAATTTAAATTTAACTCTTTAAGATTTGATTTAAAAGTTACAGTACGCTGCAAGTGCATATAGCACTTATAGTATTTAATATTAAGAAAATATATTAAATATATTCAAGAACATAAAGTAAACACTTAAATTAAAATTTTGGTTTTTTTAACATTGGGATTATTTAAATGTATTCAAATTTACAAAAAAATTTACTGTCAAGCTTAAAAATTAATCTGTCAAATTTTGATAATAATTCGCTTTACAAAATAAAAATTTCAAATAAAAATATATGTAATTTTATTTCAATAATGTTAGAATTTAATTGCATAAAGTTACAGAATTGTAGAATTATATAAGTAAATTAAATGAGAAATTGTATATGTACTTATATACATACATATATATTTTTATTATTTAATTGGACAACATTATAAAAATTTAAGTTTAATTTTTGTTTTTTTTTTACTTTTAAACGAAAGAAAAATATCATCCTACACATTAAACTAGCACATGTCGAAAAGATAAATATCTGTTTACATTTAATTTTCGTTATATACAAATTGCGAAATTACATAACTGCTGCTGCTGCTGTTTGTGAATTACATTTTTTTTCCTTACTTACAAGTATTATTAAAAGTATTATTATATATATCGTTAATATAAAAATGTTGAGAATTAATGAATTATTATAATGAAAATTTCAGTTAAAGTTACACTAATTTTTATTCATTAATCATTTTATCAAAGCGCATTTAATGACTTCAAAATATTTAACATTTATTGGTATTTAATTGCAAAAAAAAAAAAATAATAATATTCCGTTGTTAAATTGAAAAAATTTTTGCATTTTAAAAATAAATCTGCATAATTTTTTCTTTTAATAAAATGCCGCAAAACTATACATAGTAACCTTCACAATTCCGAAGAATTTATGTAAATTAGGATTTTTTTTTTCAAACTTCAGATTAGTTGATTATTTTAAGATATACCATACAATTTAGCAAAAGAGATTAATTTTTAAACCTTTTATATTCCGAATTATAAGATCTATACTGATAGTGTGATACGGATATTTTGAGAAATTGATTAGTAAAGATAAAGTTAGAGCTAAATTACGGGTTCGTTCTTGAGTTGGCTGGAAGATGTTTCTTATACTTATTTATATAAAAATTGAGATAAAAATCTATCTCAGCCAGCAATTTGACAAAAGTAAGACCTTTAATAGAAAAAAATTTAGTAGTTTGATTACGCATGTCAACACAATGTCAACATATAATAATAGAAAAATTTACAAACAAAATACATCGAAAATTAGTACAAAGTCGCAGTGACTCATTCTAATTTATTATTTAAACATTTGAATTTATTAGATTCAAGTTCAAGTTAGTTTAATACAAAATGACAGTTAGTTGCTATCTCCATAACATCTTAAGATGTTTGAAAAAAAAAATAAATAAATAAATTAAACTAAAAATAATTATTTTTGGTGCAACAATGATACAAACCAGTTAAGAATAATTTTGCTCTTGAAAATTTTGCTTAAAAATTTTAACCTTGAATCAGGTGTGAATCATTGAACTTCTTTTTGAAGCTCTACTTAAATATATAATTTTTTTTTTTTTGATGAATATAAAGAAAATAAGCTTGAAAACCCACATTTTTTTTTGTTCTTCTTAATTTTAAAACAATATAAAATCAGTTTTTATTTTTATTTAAATAAAATCAAATAAATTGTATATAAATATTATTATAATGTATAATACATTAAGTACATACATCTATATGTGTTCATAGTACACTTTTATATATAAAACATCATTGTTTAAAAATGTCACATAATAATATTTAAATAATGCAATTAGATGTACATATCTGTGTACATCTAGGTGTCTTTAAAAACTTAGAAAAAAAAAGTATAAAATTACAAAAAAAAAAAAAAAAAAATACATCCAAGAATTCTTTAAAGAGTTTTTATTTTAAGATGAAGCATAAGAAATGAATTTGAATCATAAATAAAAAAAAATAAAAACATTAGAAACTGGAAATGACATTGAGTTTTTCTTTATATATAAAATTTTTATTGTTTTTAAAACTAACGCTTACTAATGAAAATAAAATAAAAATTACGTGGGTGCACAATAACTTAACTTTATATACATATATGTATATTATTTTAAGCTTTATAGAAGTATATGTACAAGAACGTTTTTGTTCAGAAGCGGTTCATGCGTTATTTTTTTTATTTTTCATACAAAAAAAAAATTTTTTTTTTTTTAATTATATTTAGGTTTTTAAAAAAATTATGAAAATGAATAAAGTTAGGCAACAATGTTAAAACAATAAGAATTTTTTTGTTCTTTAAATAAAAAAATGTTTAATATTATATAAACATATATCAATTTTATAGACATTTCGATTAATAATCGTCTCTTCGTGTATATATTTTACTTTTTCAATCGTTTACAGATAATTCAAATTTCAGGATATAGTCAGCGGTAAGACAGAAGTTTGAAAAGCTATAATTTTATATAAATTCTAATTTTATTTTCTATAATAAAATAAATATAATATTAATTTAGAATGTTCGATTAAAAGTATTTTTTTATGTAATGACAATAATTTGGGACCTCTGACGAAAATTTCATAATTTTCAATATTTTTTATGACATTACAGACTGTATTTAAACCCTAAAACAATAGTACAGTGTCCTTAAACTTTCTACTTTAAAATAAATTCCAAATAATAGTGTATTTATATTTAAATTTATTGGAATTTTATAGATTGAATAAGAGCCAAATATTTTCAAATTACAAAATCTAATAAAAAATTACATAAGTTCTGTATGTTTCCAAATATTTTTGGATACATTTTTTTTTGCTGTTCTTTTTAATATTGTCATCGCTTTTATATACTTATGGCTTTGTCCTCGTTAGGGAGTTGATATAAAAGTTTACCATTCGTATTTAACAAGAAACTTCTCGAAATTCATTTAGCTAAAAATTAGTAATTACCTACATCGAACAAAAACATAAAAATGATTAATATCATTATTTAAAAACTTGCGATTTAATAAATTACCTTAAAGGTATATTTAAAGCATAAAAAAAAACATAACTACATTATACTATTTATTTATGTGTTAAAAATCTATCAAATTAAATTTGGCAAAAAAAAAATAAAAATGAGAAAAAAAAATTAAATCATTAAAATTATTAAATTTTATTTATTTATTCATTATATTTATAGTAGATTTATATTAAAAACTTATCATTAAGATTTTATTTTATTTTTTTATTATAATTTATCATTCAATCAACTATCAAACTATAATTTATCGTATATAAATGTTTATACCAGTTTTGTAGAGATTTCATAGTGTTTAGGTATTCGCATTCCAGTCCAACGTTTTGTCCAAACAATCTAAATTCAAAAGTTAATTAATTTAAGTTTGTTGTAAATACAACAAATTTTTTTAAGGCAGAAGAAAGTAGTACTGGAGCCTAAAAATTATTAATTTAAGTACACAGGGTCGCTTTCAAAATGTCAGATTGTCAAATATCCGTGGGCAAATGTCAGATTGTCAAATGTCATTTGTGCATCTGTCTGGCCCCCCAAAATGGGAATTGCACGTTTTTAAGACTCACATCACAGGGTAGTCATAATAAACAAATCCAATAATCATTATTATGTACATTTTTAAAAATGGCATTATTATGTAAAAAAAAATTGAAAAAAAGTTTAGAAAAATGTCGTTATTTTGTAAAAAAAAATTAAAAAAATCCAATAATGCTATCAGGGGTGGGCTTTGAAGAAACGCAATCAGCCTTCTTAACTTATGCTTCTACACAAATTTAAGGAAAATTCCAAGGAGTTATCGCAATGTTTTTGAGAGAATGTGTAATTTAATAGCATTTTTGCTTGAAGGAATTTATAAAAACGCAACAAAAACCAATATTATACCTATACAAGTAATTAATAATTTCAGTATTTCCCATGTGAATGAAAAATACTTTAAGATTTTTCAATTTAATTTACCTGCTATTTCCCTTTTCAGACTAAGGTCCCTCAAAGCAATTAACTGTCAATTTGTCAAACATTTTTTTTTTACATAAATATCATAAATGTTCAATGTTTATTATATTTTTATTGTGCTTGCTTGATATTTATCTTAGCCACCTGAATTTTATTAATGGAGCGAAAAACAATTATATTAGCCTTAAAATAAAAAAAAATAAAATAAAAAAACAAATAAAAAATACATATAATTTTTTTTTTCTTTCTGAACTATAATATTTTCTACAGTCTACAACAACACACGGTGTACTGGCATATCAGTTTTTTTATTTTCCTTTTATTTTCCACTCTGATTTCTCTTCATAGATTTTTATTATCAAAATATTTATCTATAAAATACAAATTAAAACTAGCTACCGATTCAAATCGGCAAATTTGTTGATTTACTTTGTTCCTAAAGATTATGGAAATATAAGAAGAAAAAAAAAAAAAAATTATTACATGACCTATTAGCTACACTTTATAAGAAAACTTATTGGCAAAAAAAAAATAAAAAATAAAAATATGAAAACTATACAAAACAATAATGTTGAAAATAAAACAACAAAGCTTTAATGTTTTTATTTTTCTCTCTATTATGATATAGCCGTAGTGCACCCATATGGTGGTCAATTAAAATTAAATTTATCAAAATATTTATGCAAGCCAAAAAAAAAAAAATAAGAAAAAAAAATAAGAAAAATTAAGCACAAGTTTTAAATTATATTCACGGTCTTCTTTTAAACTCTTTATCATTTAATAGATTTTTTATACAAAAGATTTATATTTTAAACACCATTTGTTTAAAATTCAAGTTGATGTATGATCAAATTATTTGTTAACATTATTGGTTAAGAACTGAAGTGCCTCGCACGCAATTTTCAGCGCAATGCTTTTGAGATTCTGTGGGTTGTTAATTCTGATTTTTTTTTTTTTTTAAATCGTTCATCAGGGTAAAATTTTAGAAAGAAAATACATATATCTAAAAAATATGTTGTAGCTAGGCTAGAGTCAATAAAATCTATATTTAGTTCTGATTATTGTAATTTTAAAACAAATGTTCAAATTAGAGATACGATATTGGAACTTGTACTAAATTTTTACGTAATAATGTCCCAACTATAAAATATTGTATGTATATTATGTTCTTATATTAAATTTAAGGAGGTATATATATAAAACATTTATGTTCAATAGATAATAATTTAATAGATATACTTAGTGGATACTTAAATATATTTACATGAAAAATATAAGAAAATAAATTTTTCGAACATAATAAATGTCTTCTGTGGCATAAATTTAAATAACAAAATAACAAATTTAATAAACAAAGTATAATGCAACAAGTTCAGAGATGTACACACTTACGACAGGAATTTAAAGACTTGTTATATCACAATAAAATTAAATTTATAATATTTTATGAAATTTTTAAAAATCATTGCTTTGAATTATTGTTCAAAATTATAATACAGTTGATTTTTCACGACAATTGAGGTTTCAGGAATTGAAGTTTTTTTACGAAATATAAACTATATGAGATAATTAATTAATGAAGCTGTATAAATGTTATCTATATTTACTGACTATCTAGATTTAAAAACCTTTATATTAATCCCTTACCTGTCTCAAGATCTTTTTTATTGCTTTCAACTTTATTTATGGTAAAAAAGCAGTTTTCTTTAATGGTCGAAAAAAAAATCGTTAATAACTAACATTAATAACGAAAACCATTTTTTTTCAATTTTTTGTTATTATAAAAGCTTAAATTTTAATTTGAGAACTATATAATAAAAAATACTAAAATATTGTTAAAATCATTATTGAGTTTAATTAAAACCAAAAATGTAGTTTTTAATTAAGTATAATTTTTTAAACCAAACACACTAAATATGTATATTATTATTAATCAGCATGTTCCGATATTTATTAAACATCATTATTTTTATGATTTTGAAATTTTTAAATTAATTCTATCTGCAGTTAATTTAAAATAATAAGATAAAAATATTCTAAAAAAGGCTTTTATTCTTTTAGTTTGAATTATTGACAAAAATAATAATTAATCAAAGTATATTGGATCATTTGTTTATTGCTGAACAATTAAATTATATAATTTTATCATATTTTACTTTATAGAATCTTTTGCTCGTTTTTATTTCTTACAACGCTTTCTAAAATAATAAAACAGAATCAAAAAGTGACAATCGTTGACAATAATTGAGAACTTTTTGGTACATACTTTAATATTATAACAATTTTATTTACCTTTGTTATGAGTTATGATAAATTATTCACAATAATATTCAATTTGAATCCTTATGTTCTATTTTGCATGCATACAATATACATTTATTATTTATGTATAATAGTATGTAAGTATGTAATTTATTTTAATTAAATTTAAAAAAAATAAAATCATTGAAATAGTACACTTAATATAGAATATCCATAAATATATTGAAATAATAAACTTGAATAAATATAAAAAATAAATAAATAAGTACAAAAAAAAATTTATTTTTTTTTTAATTTTAAATTTAACAAATATGGAATATACTTTTAATTTTTTGTTTCGGTTTTAATAATATATTTTTAGAATAATTATTTAATAATATAAAAACAAATCAACAATATATTTTATTTAATAAACTATAATTACATCTAGATCTAGAACTTTTAACATTTAAAAGGTTTATTCTTATGGGCTTGAACTCATTTTAGACGCCCGAAACAGTTTTTAAAGTATTTGAAGATATATTTTTTAACAATGTTAATATCCTATAAAGTTCTTTGTATGATTTAATGTTTTTCAAAAGATATATTCATACCAGAGCATCAATCTAGAAGCTTCTTTCCAATTAAGTCAATATTTAGAAAACATATATGTTATAAATATCTCAATTAATAATATACGTTTAACAACAACAATATTATTTTCCATAAACATATTTTCAATATTTATGTAGTAAAATCGTTTAAAGGTAGACTGATTTCATTCATAACTACTTTTTTTTTCGTAATAATAATGTAACTTTTTTTTAATATTCGATTAAACAATATTTTTTGAAAATAAATAAACAAAATGATTTTTTTTTTTTCATATAAACATATATTACATATGAATACAATAATTTATTTAATAGATTTTTTCCATGTTATAACACCTTGAAGATATTTTTATTTATAGATTTCATGTTTTTATGGCATGTTGCGAAGAGAAAAAAATTTTTTTTATTTTTTTTTTAATCTGAAAACATATAATTTTTACCAATTTTAGAATTGTTGAGGTCAACAATATATTTATTTATTTTTTTTTTTTTATATTTTTGGATAAATTTTTATTTTGTTACGACTTTTATTTTTTTTTTTTTTTCGAATTACGATAGTGAAGTTGTGTTTTTGTTAAGAAAAAATAAAAATTCATCTTAATAATACTTTTGGCGACTATAAATTTTAACAGAAGGCACGTTGTAGGTCACGGTTAGAATTTATTATTGACTGTTCTCCCGCTAAGATTTCTTAAGAAGAAACTTTTTTAATTATTATTCTTGATTAGTAAAATAAATCACATTTGATTATTACTTTAGAATTTAAAATATTTGCATAGTCCACTGACAAAAACAAATTTTTGTGGTTTATATGTAGATATTTACACCAGAAATAAAGTCAATAATAATTCTAAATTTATTTTAAAAATCTATTATTTTAGAAATTGAAAATATATTTATCATGTAGGTGATCATTTTTTATTCAAAGTAATTTCCAATGATTCAATCGAAATTAAATTTTATTGCCTAATTAGATGTAAAAATGAAAACAAATCTACCAGCATTCCAAACGCGCCCAATATTATACTAGATTTCTGAATTAAATCTTTTGTTAAAATTATAATATATTGTATATACCTACAGACAAAAAAAACGGAAATTGTAGTAAATATTTTTTTAACTGCGATCATCAAAATAATCAAGTTTTAAATAATAAATAACTTTTTTATTTTCATATGATTTTTGCTCTTAATTAACAAAAATGTAGAGAATATTATGAAAAATTGTTTACTTTTCTTATTATTGCATGCAAAGATAAATAAACAGAAGAAAAGATTTTCGTTTTTTTTTTTTTTTAAAGAATATTAAATTGTTATAAATATCAAAGAATTAATTTTGGAAAATTATACAATTGAACGAGATGTTAAAATTGGCAAAAGAAATTCAAGTATTAAAGTAAGTATGGACCTAATCAAAACCGCCACACCCCAGTTATCGAAGTCTTAAAAATCAATCACTGCACTTACATTAAACTTAAGAAATTTAAAGTGGATCATCGAATTTGATTTTCAAAATATTGAAATTCAAAGATTTCAGTTCATATGATGCAATTTATATTTTCTATCATAATTCTTACAAAATCGTACTGTGTGGTGCACAATTATTCAAAAGACAACACCTTAAATAGTTTTTGAAGAAAAAAAAAAAATATATTTTTGATATCACTTTTCTGTGAGATGTAAAAATGCCCTTAATTGAAACTCAAAATAAAAAAAACTTTCTCTGCACATCTTTTGTAAACATGTAATATAGATTTTATTATGTTTATTATAAAAATTAGTACTTTTATTTTATTAACAAAATTTATGCGTTTTTAATTAGGTATCCATGCTCTTGTGACTTAGTTTTGAATATAATTGGAGCATTTTAAAATGCATATGTAATTAAGTGTTTACATATACTTTACATTATGTATTTATAATATTACATAACTTTGATTAAAGCAATTTGACTGAAAATATTAAGATATTTTATGACAAATTTCTAATATAAGCATTATGGGAAATCTATTGTGAAAATTTGCATTAATTGAAGTATTTCAAATCTTTGAATAAAAGAGTAGATGTTGGAATAAGAAGTCATTCAACGTGACATTAAAAATATGTATGTTTATACCTTCATTGTGGACTACATATACAGATTTTTGAAAAAATAATTACTGCTTTCGATTTTTAGCTCATTATCCATTAAAAGTGAAAAAATCAACTAATTGTTTTCAATTTCTTTCTACCCACACTAAAATAATTATAATTAATTTACCAAAAAGACGAAATATTATGATTAAAATTTTATATAAGTAGATGTCGATTAAAGAAACCAATAAATCTGATCCGAATGAGACCAAGGTTAGAGATGAGGGCTATATATATATATGAATAAATTCCGACTATAGAAATCAAAAATTTAAAAAAAAATTTCGAAAGTATTGTAAAGAAAAAAGATTCAGAACAGGCTCCGTTTTTCATTTATTTATAAGAAAAGAAAATTTGTTCTCATTGGAAAAAAATACAAAATCAAAAAAATAACAAATAAAATAGAAATTTAATACAAAAATTAATGAATTAAATTAAAAATGAAAAAAAAAAAAAAACTGCGAAAATGAAAGTTGACCTTGATCATGAGTTTAATTTCTTGAATAAAGTTATTGACATCGATGGTTCGGGCTAAAAATATATAATGTATGCGTACAGAACATATATACATATACACATTCATGCATTTATAAAATTGAAATCAAAAATATGTTAAAAATGAATTAAAAATAAGATAAATAAAAAATGTGCACAATATTTATTTTTATAAAATTTCACACTTAATTGAAAATTCTTCTTCCTTAGATAAAAAAAAAAACAAATAAAAATTATTTTTATTTTTTATTTTTATTTTGGTATTATTGCAATAAAGTGTCATGTTTTGTTTATATTTTTAGACATATGATATGCACACATTTAGACATATTTTTCTTATTTTTTGTTTTCAGTGCATATAATATACTCATGTCGCCATCAATTCTTAATTTAAGTTATTCACACTTAAAAGAAGATATTCAATAATTTATGTGAAGACTGAAATGAAAGAGAATTATTACTCATAAATCATAGCCATAACAATTTTTATATTCGTGAGGCCTCGAAAATGTAAAATTATATACATATATACGGTATTTAATTTTAGTTTGGCATACAAAAAAAAAATGCAATATTTTTCTAAAATCTGCTAATGTAGTTTGATTATTTATGTTTTAATGATACAGCGCAGGGATGGCCAACACGTCGATCGCGATCGGTTGGAGATGATGCAAATAGTTACCCTGTTTATTCAATCTTATTAATTCACATCCTTTTGATGTGTATCCTTTTCCTCTTAAAAACGATTCATATCTATTGTTCTAAAAAATTAAGGTCACATTTTTTAATAAAAAAAAATAGTTTGGATGAAAGCATAGCTTTAAAAACTAATGTAATCTTAATTTTACATACCAAAGAATTTGAAGAAGATCTTAGGAATAGAAGAATCATAAACAGTAATCCAAAATTACCAAATGTAGCAAATATTTGTACATACGTTTCATCT
Source organism: Hybos culiciformis (assembly GCA_964007475.1). NCBI lineage: Eukaryota > Metazoa > Arthropoda > Insecta > Diptera > Hybotidae > Hybos > Hybos culiciformis. Next base: position 33,840,322 of record OZ023274.1, on the reverse strand, counting down.
AAATGGGCAATTTCATTTATAAGGAAGACTAGATATCCTTCCTTTACTCAAGATTTATTAGTATTCTCTCGGACTGGATTTAACAAAATTATGAATGCTTGGTTGAAGACTTTCAGCCTTCCTTTAAAATTTAATATATGTTTTTGAGTAATTTCACCGTTGTCACTTGTATTTCTATTGAATGTGTTTAATATCAATATTTTATAAGGTCGATCACGACACATTTTATAAAAAATTAGTCGATCTTATATATAATGAAGTTGGCCACCCCTGATAAAGCGGAACAAACTTAGATTAGGTTAGGACAGTTTTTGACACTCTTGCATTTAGGCCCATTAAATTACCCAGTGGGTATAGTTAGTCCCACCGATCCAGCGTGGTCTGTTGACGGAGCATTGTAGTTCTTTAATTATGTCAAAATAACGAAGTTCTGATGATTAGATTTTGTATTTAGAAAAAGTGAAGAAATTAAATAATTATACCTAGCCCATACTTAAATCTTATTACATAAACGTATATTCATATAAAAAAGGGTAAAAATATAATTATAACCTTTTTTGGATAGACTTCAACATAGATTTACACCAACAAGTAACATTATTACTAAACTAACTTATTTAATTTTATTCTTCGTTTCTTCAGCAGCTAGCGAACTATTTCAACTTCATTCTTACAGCTATAACGAACTATTTTCTACTATTTTTTAAACTAAAAATATGTTAACTTGAAAAGAAATCACTGTAAATTTGATTTAATACATATTGTTGTTTTTTTTATATTTATTTTTTTTTTTTGATTTTGGTATTCAATCCTCGTTGTTTACACAAATTTCATATGTTTTCTTTTCATAACATTGATATTTTTATTTGTAAATTCTTGAATTGTTTTTTTTAGGCATTCTAAAAATGAAGAAAAAAAATTGATTTATTTGTTTTATATGTATATTATTATTATATGAAAGAGAAACATAATTCAATATTATTATATGTGAAAAAAAAAAATTCTGGGGGTCGTCAGTCCACTTGGCACCAGTCTCTGTATTCTGTTATTTTCAACAGCAAAATTATGTGTTGGAGTGGAGGACTTATTTTGCTTTAAATTTTGCTGTTATTACTTAAAGACACAATTTAAAATATGTTCAACTTCTTTCATAAAAAAAATTAAAAAAAAAAATCAAATTTTAAGAAATAAATGCGTCAAATGTACTTAATTTTTTTTTTTTATTTCAAGTAATTAAAAAAAAATTTTTTTTTCTTGTCATGCTGATTATAATGAATTTTTTGAAAGCATAAATACGGAAATTGCAATGGTGAGGAAAAAAATCTTAAACTTTTTGACCTTTTAGTTAAATTGCTGCTATTTTTTTTCTTTCTTATATTTGTTTGACAAAAACTTTTATCAATTAGGTACTTGTAGAAATAATATTTTGGCGCGAATTCAATTAAATGCTTATATGCTTTTATTGACAAAGAAAAAATAAATTTTTTTTTTTATTTTATATGAGTGAATTTATGTAAATATGTGAGATTTATAATGTTAGACTCAAATCATAACCGCTTTAAGATATTTAAAATCTATTGAAAAATAAAAAAATAAAATAAAATAAATGTTATTGAAGATTTTGTAAGTGACACTATATCACCACACCTCGCCTTCGCCTGGATAAATGAAAATTTATTTTGATGATTCGCAGAGAGAATTTTCAAGTATCAAGGCGATATAGTAGGTGTGTAAAGTTCTAGTCGTTTACAAATATCTACCATAATACCTAACATATGAAATTCAATTACTTTCAATTTTTGTGAGAACCATATTTAAGGGTTTAATCGTTTAATGCGTACGAATTACTGCCATGAATATATGCAAAGAGGTTAACAATATAAATAAATCAAAAAAGATCAGAACAATAATGAAATGTCATTCTCCAAATAAAAATATATACATATTTATTTTTAATTCAATTCAGCAATAAAAATTATTTATTATGTTTTCCAAAAATTTTGTGACAGTTAACTAAAGTAAAATTACTTAATTAGGATTTAATGGCCTTTATATTAATTTTTTTATGCATCTTTTTTTTTTTTTAAAGGTTAAACACGTACAAAATTATATAAAATATATATATTTACACAATTTATTACTATTTCACTGTTAATAGGACAGACAGGTGCATCATCAACATGTTAACAAAAAAAAACAAAATTCAACTTAAATAAATGTAATCAATTTTCAGCAAGATTCATCATTTTTATAACACTTTTTGCTGATTTTAATCTTCACAGTGACGACATTAATAAAATACCAAAATTGAAAACTTTAATAACAGATTTGTTGTGAATGGGTATCATACAAATGTGTGAGGGTGATCTGTAATTCAAGTTTTTATATCGATATTACAAAACTTTATCATTACAAACGTTGATAATTTAAATTTTGGAGAATATTTATTTTATGTTATATTTTAGTTTAGAAGTTTATTATCTTTTTACATTTATTAAATTGAAATTAGAAACAAAATAATAACAATAATCGATTGTGAGGTACAGTAGTAAAACGTATATTATTTATAAAAACATATTAATGAAGATTCAGGGCTGTATTGTAATTAGGGGGATTAACAAACACTGGACTAGAATCTCACCAGTGAGGGCCATTAAAACATAAAATAATACACAAATAATATAAGATCTTCAATTTGTCAATTTATTGTTCTGAATCTTTAATGTAGATTTATCTCTTAACGTTAAAGCCAATTTTGGAAAACATTTTAATCAAAAATTTTTAACTTTTTGAGATGAATTCAAAAACTTATTTGCATTCATGTTAAAAATTCTTCAAAGTTTTTATTAAAAAATGATCGAGAAAAAAATAATATTAGATATTGATTAACAAAATCATATTCAAATATGTATTGTGAAAAAAATTGAATTATTGTGGCATAAGTAACTTTCAAGCATCATATTAAGCTTACGACATATTAAGCTTTACTAAAACCAAAAATAAATTGAAAACTTAAAAGTTTACTTTGTAAAAAATGTAAACTATAAAGAAAAATTAATATCTTGTTTATGGAAAGCACATAACAAAATCGGTACTTTGCGAATTAAAAAAAAGATATGTATATACTTATATATGTTTAATATATATATATATATATATATATATATATATAAAAAAAAGTGGCAAGGTCGTTTGTTATACTGTAACGCATTTTCGTTTATAAATATATGTTTTATTTATTATTTTATTATAGAGATTTTATTTATTCATCAGTGATATTGAACGCGATTTTAACACACCTTTATGTTTCACTACTTTTTTTTTGTTTATTTAAAAAAAAATAAATAAAAATCATCTGAGTAGAAAAACAATGTGCAAGCATAGTTTTTTTTTTTGAATAACTAAAAAAGAAAAAAATTATGTTATAAATGATACTTTTTTCCTACCACCCAAGTGGCGGTCTGTCTCTGAAAAGTTAGAATAGCGTTTAATTTATTTTTTTTAATTTCTTCAAAATTGCGAACAAATTAAGAAAAATATTTGCAAAATCTTTTCGCAAATTAGTTAATAATAAACTTTAAACACTCGGTTGGGGGGTTTTCTTTGATTAATTTTGTAATATTTACAAATTAATATGAAAAAAAGGTGATAATGCATAATTTTTTTTCTAAATTTATATTTCATTTCATTTCACCGTTCTATCGTGTCATTTCTTCAATATGTATTCTATAACTTAAATTTTTTTTAAAAGCTTTACAACTATTGAACCTTGGCAATTGGGTTTATTAAAATGAATTACATAAAATGTTCTGTCAAGTAAATTATAACATTTTATGTAATGCTTTTTTATTTAACATTATATTATTGCAATAACTTAAATTCTGAAAACTTTCATGTCCTTATTGCTATTATAAAATAAAAATTCATTGTTTAATTTTATATTGTATATAACCCAATATATAAAACAATAATAAATGTTTATTATGTGTTTATTATTCGAAAATTATAAGCTTTCTTAATTAGCATCGTTAGCGTTATTACACCTAGACGAATTTTTTTTTGTTTTATGCTTTTTTGTCAAGCACACATAGGTATTAGAAATTAAAATTTATTTTGCTGAAAATACGACTATTATAGTTAAGAGTAACGCATATTTTAATTTTTTTTAAATTTTATTATTCACTCACAATAGTTATAAAACAACAATTTTCATCTGTATATATTGTATTGGCGCCATAAATATTGAGTAAATTTTATTTTGAACAACGAAAATTAAAATTCAAAGCTTATTGAAATTAATATAGAATTGTTTAACATTGTAGTGTTGTAAAAGCGTGGATTCAAAAACTAAAATTTAATAATAGTATTTTAGGAACTACAGATTATTTAATAAGAAAATGAGAAGTAAATTTCCTTTTCATTTTATATTAACTTTGAGAAAAATTTTAATACTCGTACTAAGTAATTCCTTTTAATTTAACAAATACTTTTCTTTCTACCTTTTGATTTTTGCAAATAAAAAAAAATTATTAATAAATCATTTTTCAATTTTATTTATTTAACTTTTGTACTAAGTACTTATGTTCTTGCTTGCAAGTATTAGCATAAAGTTTACTTAGCTATAAACAAATTAAAACTTAAAAAAAAAACTCTGGAAATGATGTTATTTTTAGACAAGCTTTAATGTTAAAATTGTACATATAGAATATTCTATACGGTTGATAAAGAATTTTCTCAAAGATCTCTTGATAGGTGTGTATATCAAAAACAAATCTTCTTCTTAATGAAAACTAATTAGCAAAATGATTTAGAAATCGATGATAAATTATTCATTTAAAAAACAGAAAAAAAAATATTTTAATATAAATTATGTTTTATATTTTTAAAATTTTGTTGTTGATAACAACAGTGGAGGAAAAATAAAAAAAATTTAAATCTAAAGGGAAATAAAAAAAACCACTTTTAAATTAAATAAAAAATATAAATGTTGTATGTATGTACAAAATATGCAAATTAATATAATAAGTATTATGTATATGTACATATATACATTTTTATGAGAAAAATTTTAACAGCATTTTTATTATTTGATTATTTTAGTGCGAAACTCTTAATTGAATTACTTGTTTTTATTTTTATATAGGCAATATATATTTTTTTTAGGATTAAAAATAAAATGTAAAAAAGAATATAAAAAAAATTAGAGATATTAGGTTCAATATTAATGTTTGTATCTGCATAATAATAATCGACATAATTATTTTTTTTTTATTTTCTTAACTCTCTAGGTCTAGACATTATTATTTAGCTCACTCTCTAGATATTCTAGGTATAGTAAAACAGAACCTATTTAATTAAATTAAACTAATAAGTGTTAAAATTAAATAGAAATCAAGACAATACACTTGCCTTTAAGTTAACCGAGTAATTTAAGCTACAAAATCTATTTTTCATTTATAAAAAAAAGAAAAAGTACTAATTTCATACTAACTTTCATCTTAAAAGATAATCAAAGAGTTTAAAGCACAAATTTTTCCATTAGATTCAATATTAAACATACAGTCTTTTAGTCAGCCGTCATGGTCTAGTGGTATTGCCCTTATCCTACGGCATGTACTGTCGTGGGTTCGATTCCCATCTCGTACTGGAATTTATGTGAATTTTTAATTTGTCTCACTTGAATTAAGTGTTTGTGTTGTTTTTTTTTTATGAGCTTCAAGATCAATTTAAAATCAATACATATATATGTATATAAAAATTTTTTTCTTCATTACATTTCTTTAAACATATATAAATAAAAAAAATAAATATTAGAAATTCGCAGTCGTGAGCTAAAATTGATTTTTTTAATCAAGCTATGTCTGTTTAATGAACCACTTTTCGCTTGAAAAATTAATAAATTACAACCATAAAAATTTTGTATAAAATCAATATTTTTTATTAATTTTGTTTTTTTTTTTTTTTCATATTTTTATTAATAATAAATTAATAATAATAACCATAATTTATTACTTTTATTGGTAATCATAATAAAATTTATTGGAAAGTTAAATGTTTAAAAAGTTTAAACAAGGTAAAAACAGTTGTTTCGTTCTACTTTCAAATTAACTTCTTTTGAAATATTTATCTATTTTTCACAAGAATATATTAAATATTCCAATTAAATTAAAATTCATATTTTCAAAGGAATGACGGAAAAAATTCTTAAATTTAAACTTTTAATATTTAATGCTAAATTTAAGAATTATTATGATGGCATTTGATTCCAATTAAATTTATACCTGTCATCTATATAAAATTTGATATTTTTATTAAGGATATGTATTCACTTTTAATTGTATGGTATACATAATGTAGTTATATCTTAAAAAATAATAACAATTAAGAAAATAATATTTTCCCAGAAATTCTTCTTAAATGTTATTTTTAATTTCAGATATTTGGTTTTGCGAATTTCATTAAATTATGTAAATATGTAAATACATAATAAATATGAAAATTGCATAATTAATAATAAATATGAAAATAAAACCTTATTTTATACTTCAAAAATCGCCATAATTTACAAAGTTATTATGGTAATTGTAAGGGAGGCACTCATAAAATTTGATATTATAATACAAATATTTAGGCACCGATTTATTTAAATTTTATAACATTATAATAATTATTAAAAAAAATAATAATATTTCGTCTTTTTTTTATTCCAGAATATCAAATACGCACACCCTGCGCCATAAGGTGATTACCACAAAAGAAGAAAATTACAACAAAAAAAAACATAACCAACAAATACCAAAAAAAATAAAATAAAAACAAAAAATGTTAATAGAAGTCTCAAAATTAGCAAATTAACTATATTTGAAAAAAAAAAAGATTTAAAGAAGAAACCACAAAAAAAAAAAAAATTATTTCACTTTATTTTTTTACTAAAATATAAAAGTAACAAGAAAAATAAAATAAATAAAAATTTTTGTATATTAAAAAAAAAAACCGCCAAATATTTTATGCCAAATATAAACACAAAAAAAAGAATATCAATAAAAATAAATAAATTAATTAAAAAAAAAAAAAATAGCAAAGAACAAAAGAATATACAATCATATTAAAAAAATAATTTATTAAAAATTTACATAAGAACTATAGGTACCTAATTATTAGAAAAGAAATCCGACAGTTTACCAAACCAACAAAAAAAAAAATTAAAATCATTATGGATTCACGTATCGGATTAGATTATATTGTTGAAAATCGTGAATATGTTTCAAAATTAGGTGCAGCCTTAGATACAAATAACACAACTGTTAAGAAGCAAGTTTTCGAATTGCTATCAGCATTATGTGCATACAATTCTGAAGGCTATTCTCGAGCAATCGAAACTTTAGAATATTATAAGGTAAATTTATCTAATTTTAATATTGGATAAAAAAAATTAATTCAATTGACAACCAAAAATATCTATAAGAATAATTGCATATAAATCGAAAATTATGACAGCAGAGTCTTCTTGAATGTTAAATGTTCTGAATTTTTTTAAAGCCCTAATTCTAAGAAATTTTTTTCTTTATTAATCCAACATAATTTTGTGTTTTTACAAAATTTTTCTTGATACATATTATTTTTTTTTTGTCTTTTTTTAAATTTTAATCATACCTACATCAAAGTTCTTGAATGTCATAAATTTTATTCTGGTCAAGAATGAATAATAATATTTTATTTCAATAAATCTATTTAAAAAAAAAGATAAATGTTTATTGAGTTTTTAAGCCTTTTAATTATATACAAATTATTTTTTTTTTTATTAATAGAATCTCAAAAATGAAAGATATCGGTTCAAAATTGTCGTCAACGAACTAGAAAAGACAACGATTATTGAATATCAAACAGCGTTACTGGCTTTCATTAATTGTGTTATAATTTCGGCTGCCAACTTACAAGATCGCCTTAGAATACGAAATGAATTTATTGGTAAGTTTACCTAATAATTTAAAAAAAAAATTTGAATAAATAAAGCACATTTATGTACATAAAGAATAAAAATAAAATGTTACTATATATATTATATGATTCATATCAATTAAACATCATACAAATAAAATATCACTTCATCTATAATTCTTAAGGCACTATAATTCCAGAAGAACTGCACCCAAATATTCTTATATTATTGTATAAATAATTTATTCTAAATTTTCACAACAAATTTTCACAAACTTAAAAGTTCATATAAGTTTTCAACTATAAAAAAATAATTGTTGTCATTAGCTCCATTTCATAGTATTTATTCTAATTTTTATTTAAATTTATGAATATTTTTAAGTGTACTATAAAAAGGTACTAGGTCTTAATAGAACCAACCTGCGACTTTTCACGGGCATATGTGCAGGACACATCCTTAAAAACCATGAGTTTAGAATAGGAAGAGCCGACTTAGGAACCTGCACGGGATGCGGAGAGGAACCGGAAACGGTTACTCACGTATTCTGTCAGTATCCTACAATACGAACTAAGAGGGCTAGAATATTAGGAGATTATTTCCTACAGAGCCCTGAAGATCTGCAAAAATACAAAGCAGGGATTTTAATTAGGTTTTTGAAAGGAGTAGGGTGGCTCGATGGGGAATAAAAGACCCATCGGGTAGGGTAGTACAACGGACCAACAGGCCTAAATGCGAGGAAATACAGGAATTCCCAACCTACAACAACCTAACTTAACCTTACCTAATTTAATGTATATATTTCTACTTAAAAGTATGATCAATATATATTAAAATTAAACGTTTAGTCATTATTACATATTATACATTACATTATTATTTTGGTAATTTTCATTATATAATGCTAACATTCGTACATACGTAAATATTAATTATAAATATTAATAAATATTGGATGAATTTTGTATTAAATTAACCAAATTAGGACTATTGACGTCTTCATAATGTATGTAGGTTTTTAATTGAATTAATATTTCACTCATAACATGTTCATAATAATATTTTGCTTGCGTATCACGCTTAATTACATTTTTCATTTTATTTAAATCTTCGTATATATAAAATAATGACAATTATTATATGAAAATCGTGAGCTGTTGCACCACATTTATGGGTTTTTGAATCTTTCTTGAAGTGAATACCTTGCATTTTAAATTTTATTCTAATCATGATATAATCGTATTTTTATTGAATTGTATATATTTAGAAGAAAAAAAAATTCAATATGTTTCATCGGAAAAACATAGGCACACTTAATTATAAAATGTTTGTTTCAAATCGGCTGAGGAATATTCAAAAATATAAATTCTCCAAAACTTTCAAAAAAGACAGTGAATTTCTAAGCTATTATGATGTAAATTGTTTTCAAATAATTGCCAAAATTATATGACTTTTAAGTGTCAAACTATAATAACTTAATTAAGTTTGTATAACTTACATAAGACAACTTTATTTTCAGAAAAGAAGACAATATTTGTAATTTCTCCTGATTCGAAATTATGATTTTTATTTAAACTTTCAGTTTAAAACTAAAACACTCAGTCAGTTTAATTTTTTTTTAAAGCTCAAATTCTGTGTCAACTTTTCCGTAATTCAAATATGAAAAAATTTTCCATTTTTTCTGTAGAAGGAAATTAAAAAAAAACCATAAATGGTTTTATTCATCAAACGAGATTTGAATTTCACATAAATAAATTTTCTAATATGGAAATAATTGGAGATAAATTTATACAAAAAAAATTTAATTTCATCTCTATTTTATAATATATAAATTAAATTATTATACATATAAATATTTAACATTAAATATTGAAATTACTATTATGTTGTATATATTTTATAATACTTTTACTTCAAATGTTTATGAGAAAAGGTCAATTTAAAAATCCATATTCAATGTAATAATAATGTGTCATAGTTATTTTTATGATCATTTTTTTTTCTAAATAATCAAAATAAAATTTATATACTTGAAAATATGATATTGATTACGATATTGATCGGGACAGGTCAAAGACTTGAGATTATAGTTTTAAAAGCGGAAGGAAATTTAGTTTAGTTTCTATTGTTTTTTTGATATTTCGATTGCTTAACATATAATCATGTTAAACTCGAGTTAAGATAACCCTTTTCAAAAGTGTATTTTATACAAAATTTTCTTGACAAATCTGATGAGACGATTAAAAAATTTATCAATTTTAGTCGCAAAAATTGGAAATACGTTCTTCTTTCAAATATTAAAGAGTATAGCTTATGTTACAAGGAACTTATAGGAAATGAATGTTGTGAATAACGTTGAATATTGTAAATATAAAAAATCCAGATTTTCTTCTTGCAGGTGAAGTTCAAGTCTAACTAAAAAATTAAATTCAATTTTAACAACACAAAAAAAGGAATTTAAATAACCTCTTAATCGTCAATCGTCATGTCATGTAAAACTTTGACCCAAATTGTTTTCTGTTTTTTCTCTGTACAGAAAATTTGCAATCTGAATTTGCATAATTACGCGCAAAAAAAAGCAAAAGTAAATATGGGTTCATTTTTTGCAATAATTATTATTATGTGGTGCTCTAAAACTAAATTTAAATTTCAAAACAATTAACATTCTTTTGGATCAATTTTCATTTAATTCTTCAATTGCATTTACAAAACAAAAATATATTTATGATTTTTTTTTTTACAGTTTAACAATAAGATAAAAACCAAATATTTTATTTTAAATAAATTTTTAATTTTTTTCAATGAATTTCATGAATTATTTTAAAATTCTTGTTAAGATTATTGAAAACCGAAGACTAATATTGCATTAAGCTATGAATTCGGCATACGATCATTTCTTAACATAAAAAATAAAACATAATAGAAAGGATTTTCGTTTAAGCCCAGTCGATGTTATGTCCACTCCTTAGAACGGAAGATCGATATAAATATTTTTTAAATTATTTTCCCTAAAAGAGAGTTTTATGAACTTTGTGAAACTAATAGGCGTATCGTATATTGTCTTATTACTTGTAGCTGTGGGAATAAGAACGCAAAACATTATTGTCCTCGAGTATAAACCTATATGTATATTAAATTAATGATACATATATGTGTATATTAAATATTTAGATATTAAAATAATAAATTTCAAGTTTACACACTGAAATTAGTGTTAACTTTAATTTACAACATTATAACAACGTATTCAATTAATCATAATTTATCTTGAAAAGTCAATGGCATAATACTTGAACGCGGCGGCTGGTGGTGGCGCAAAAAAAAATTCTTAAAATTTGAATAAAGAAAAGAAAAAGAAAAAAAAAAAGAAGAAAATTAATGATATTTTCTACAAACAAATATTTTAATTTCACGCAAGCCCAATGTCCAGTTCAGCAATCAAACGAATTTAATTCATTTTTTTTTTTTTTTTTTGTAAATTCGTATATTATTTATCTTTTTTGTTGTTACACTGTCTGAGCAATCGCTCAATCAAAGTTTTAATTTATTAAATTCATAAAATGTGCGAGACACATCAAATTAATCTGCGCCCGTCACCCAACAATTTACCAATATAATATTATGTATAACTTGAACTAAATTTTGTACATATCTATACAAAACATATAATTTTTTAATATACTTATTTTATGTTATATATGTTTTCATATGAAACTTATATAACATTCTTATGTACAAATATCCTTAAAAAAAATATAAATTAATGACAAGCTAAGAAAATTTATTAATATCACATTCAATAACAAACAAAAATGTATGTACTATTTTTTGCATTGCATTGTCACTCTCAGATAATAATAACTCTGTTGAAGTTCAATTTGATTGTTATTGTTTTAAATAAGAAAATTTCATATACTTGTATAATATGTAATTTATCAAAACAAAAAATAAATAAATTTGTCATTTATTGAATAATTGTTATAATTTGCATGTAACATTGTCAATTATTAAATGTCTTAAACGTCAAAATAATAAATAAGTATATAATGTATAAAAAATTTTATAATATTTTTATTTTACAAAATTAATATGGTTTATTCCAATAAGATTATTGTGTTTTATATTCTAGCCAAAGTAGTCATTTAAATTAACCTTCTACTTGTTTGCATAAAATTCTTATAGTTCTCTACAGTCCCACAAATTTGAGCCAAAATTAATTAGATGAGATTATAATAGTTTCCTTTCAAATAAACAATTTATTAATAATTGATTTTTTTTTTTTGTTTTAGGTCTCAAAGTTCTGCCAGTTCTTAACAATTTACGGTAAGTTAAACTTCGAAATGGACAATTGAAAATAATTAACAATAATAATTATATTAAGTTCAATATTTAAAAATACCTTACAAAGGGGTTCGTCAAAAATTGTATAATGAATAACTATTTATTATATTATGAAGTTATTGAACATTTAACTGAAACTATGTGTTTTGAAACTTTTATAGAACTATAATCGTCTTAGAGAAGTTTAAGAAGAATGTCTCAACAATTTAATGATTTTTGATACAATTATTGGTTAATTTTCGAACCAATATTAATTTTATTGCCACCTAAAAATCTGTTGTGTTATGTAAAACATTATTATAAAATTTGTATGAGTCAATATTCATTGAGCGGATTGTCTATTTTTCTTAAAGTTCATATTTGTTCAACGATATGATAATTTTTCATTTTAAAAAAAAATTATATGTTACAAATTATTTAACTATCTTATAGATTACATGCTTTAACAATATATAAAATTAAATAATAAACTAAAAACAAATCCCATAAATTTGTAATTTAAATAAAATTAATAAAAAATGAATTCATATTGAATTTAAAAGCATTAACAAGTTCACAATTTACATATTTTAATTTGCTTGTAATTATATACAACAAAATATTTTGTAAATGAATGTCAATAAATTTTGACAATTCAACACATAGAATAAAAATGTTTTGCACTTAATTTTTATATAGAAAAAAAAATTTGCATATTAGTCTATATTATTCCACAATAATAATTGCATAATTATTTTAGTTTATTATTATTATATTGTTTATTATTGTATAAAACAAATTAAACTAATTTTGTTAAATTATTACATTATATTATTATTTTTTTAATATTTTAATACCCATAAGCTATTTAAAAGTTCTAGAACTTTAGGGGTTTTTTTTATTTAAAGTAATCAAGTTATAATAGTTTTAAATTAAACTTCATATCTTGTTAAATAGCAATTAGAAAGAAATCTATCAAATTAAATTTATACAAAAAATTAAAAAAAAATGTAATTTAAAATTTTAATGTTATAACTTTTATTAATTATATGTTAAAAATGTGATAATGATATTATCAAGAATTTTTATCTGATATTGACAAGATTATAAATTTCTTAATATAAGTATATTAAAAAGTTCTTTTAATCTGAATTATTAAATGTCGGTGAAACTTCAATAGATACAAATTTATTACAGCGTTAACTCAATTATAGGTTATTATAAAATATGAAGTGAATATTATATATCATATGTATATCATATTATAAGTTTGTTTATAATTACAATAATAATTAAAAGTTAAACTTAACAAAGTAAAATTATTGAAATATTTTAATAATTGGTCCTATATATTGACCAACATTACTTGTATGAGAAAAACTAAACTTTATGCATTTTTATCTTATCCAGTTAGATCGAAAAAAAATTCCACGGTTGATTCGAACTGCTATCATAATTTAATAACTTGGGTTTTGTATATCAAAATATTATATTTTACTTGGGGTTTATACTGGGTGGTTTCGAAGATTAAAACTAAAATTATTTTTCAATGTGTTTGTAAAATTTGTGTAAAAGAAAATAATTTTCGTTTTAATCTGGAATAAAAATCTTGGTTAAATATTTCATTAATTTCTGTCAAAAAAAGAAAAAAAATAAAAAAAAAAAAATAATAAAATAAAAAGTCAAAAATTTACACAAAAGAAAAATTTTTAATTTTAAATTTTTAAATAATAACTACAGAACTTTGAAAATTGAAATTTGAAAAATACTTTAATATTAAATCTATGACATTTAATTGACAAATTTTTCTTTACTTTTTTTAGTCCGATTAAAAAAAAACATTTTTAATGTAGACGTCGAAGATTATTTCGAATTTTCCTACAAAAATACATTCAAAAATTTTAGTTTATTCTTCGAAACCATCCAGGTAAATCACAATATTATTAATAACCCTTTTGAATTAAAAAAACCCATTTTTTTTCTTGTTATTAACCAATCATAGCTTCTTATCTTACCATTAAGAAAAATACCTATCAAAATTAATATACATATATATGTAAATTCCACTTAATCAAAACAGAAGAGAAAAAAAAAGAAAATTCGCCAAAAAAAGATTATTTCTATTTGATTTGTTAATTAATTTTGGAATGATTTTTTTGATTTTTTTTATAAATTCAAGATCATTGAACTTCGTTTAAGTGGGCTCCAAAAAAAAAATAAAATCAAATATTTTTCATAAAAGATACATTGTATTATTATATACGTATATTAGTTTTTATGAACATATTATATGAACATAAACATATTTTATAAAAGCTGAAAATTTTTTTTTCTCCTCATATCTCTACATATGTAAAATTCTACATTATGTTCAGATTTTTATCTTTTTTTTTTCTGTTTGCTCTTATGGTCGCGTCAGAATCTATAAAAACAAAATTAATAATAAAACTTTTCTGAATAATATCCAAAATTTTTATTTATTTTATTTTATCAATGTAAGTATAGTACCTTCAACAAAAAAAAAAATTAAAATTGAACTTGGAACTTTACAAGGAAAAACTTTAAATCATATAACTTTGCCAATATTTCTTTTTCCACAGAGAATAATATGTTTTTTTTATTTATGATTATAACCAAAAAAAAAATTATTTGTTGTATGTCCAACAACAACCATATCGAAATATATATATGTTAATTGTATATAAATTAAGCTAATGAATATAAATTTTTTTTTGGCATATTAGTTGAACATTAGGGTTTACTTTATAAAAACGTTTACGAAAGAACAATTCGAATTACAAACAAAGAAAAGAAATATTTTTTTTCAACTCAACAAAAAATAATAGTGGCCAAAATAAAATCATAGATTTCCAAAATACAGAGAAAAAATGTTTAAAACTCACCAGTTAATAATCTTAGGTGTTCTTGCATTATTATACTAATGATTATATTAGGTGTTCTTGCATTATCTTACGTTTCATGATTTTAGATTCAAACAGACTTCAATTTGAAGTAACAAAAATATATTTTTTTCAAATTGTAATTAAAATATTAAGCTCATAGTGGAAAAGTTTATATATAAGTAAGTTGTTGAACTCAAACACTAGACGATAAATCTGTGGCCTCAAGGCATAACCGCTTAAGTCGAGTTAGGCGGTTATGATTTCATTATTTTCAACTGTTGGTCATATGATTCTACGCCTCATATTTGGCTTTTAAAAACTTAAATTGGTTCTAAAATTCTACAATCTTCCGAAATTAGGTTCCATCTATCTTTATTATTCGATTTCAGAAAAGGATTTTAAACTTTAAACTGCTGTCCTGAAAAGTAGCAAAATTGAGTTAGGCGATTATGCCTTGTGGCCATGGGCGCCGCCAGGATTTTTTATAAGGTGGTGCATGTGAAAATTATTATTTTAATTTTACAAAGTCTTTGACATATTGCGGGTTCATCACTAAGTTACAATTTCCAACAACCTTAACTTAAATTACATTTTGATTTTAGGAAAAATCATTTGCAAAACAATATTTTGAATTCATGACAAAATTCATCTCAGTATGCTGATGCGATGCTCAAAACTTTTTAAGATTATTTCTCACCAGGGCTGCCAGATGGAATAAATTAAATTTCCTCAAACTTTTAAAAAATTTCCCCAAAACAGACACTTTTTTAAAAAAAAAATCCTCAAAATTATTTTTTTTATATTTTTGTGTACTAAAATTTTTTTTGCCCTAAATTAGAAAAAAAAATTTGTTTAACGGTTTTACTCACTGCAGTTTTACCGCAAAAACAACTTATTTTTGCAAGATTTCCTCAAATTTTTAATGTGTTTAGATTTTATACGGTACTTATATGTTGTAAATCAAAAAGTTTACTTTCAACAATGGATTTTGAGTTCAACGTACGTAGAAGAATATCGTAATGATATCAATTTCTTAAAATCATTAGGGTAAAAAAAATTTACGAGTCTGAAATTTTAAATATTGTTGACTGCCAACGTTAGTACAATATTTCTTAATTTCTTCAAATTTTCCTCAGAAAAAAATATTTTCCTAAAATTTTTCTCCACGTTTTTTTTACTTTCTTTTTCTCCCGGAATTTTGAATCCTTTTGTCAAAATTAACAATTTTATCAAAATTTTAATAACATTTTTATCAAAGAAAGGTGGTGCAGTTGCACCACCTTGCACCATACTGCCGGCGCCCATGCTTGTGGCCACTGAATTAATTGTACGCATTTCTCAATGTATCTTAAATACACGAAACAGATATTTAATCACAATACTAATTCAAGATTTTTAAACTGTAAATTTTAAAAATTTTAGCCCCACTCTTATAGTCTAAGTCCGCATCTTTGTATTAAAACCTAAATTCTGTAATAAAACCATAACTTCACTCATACAATTTTAAAAGTTTTTAATAGAGTAAGCTACCAAAATGTTCGGAATAATGCGCGCGCACCACGTGCATTTTCGGCTTTTTCTTCGGATAAATATATAACAGAACCAAAAAAAAAGGATATGATTAAATAAAGAAATATTAAAAATTATTTAAACTACTTTTTTTTTTATTATCCTTCCTTATTGTCGTGCTTATAGTTTGATTTCATTCCATTAGTTTTTTACGTAATTTAATGTAATTTTTTTAAAGTTAAACATTCATTCGAAAAAACAAGAAAATTCTTTAATTTTAGCTCAAATTTTTATTACACGGATATCTATACTAAAAATTTTATTTGGAAAATTTAAATCAAGGTTAAATTTATCCAATTCTATCCTTTTCGTCGTGGAATACAAAAAAAAAATAAAAAGGAAAGTTTTTCGTGTTGAAAACGTGAGAAATTGTGATAGCAAAATAAATTTTATTTTTTATTAAATATTTTGCAAATTTTTGATTATTTAAATGACTACAAATTAAATAAATTCAACAATAAATTTCGTCCATTTAATTTTTTTAAATAAAAAATTTAAGTAAAAATTTGTGATTTAAAAGTTTTCAACTTTAATAGCTGTGGAATATTTAAAAAACTCTTGTAAGTAGTATAGATAGAGAATCAAAAATATTTTTTTTTTATTCAATTTTCATAAAATTAAAACTTTCTTCGTTTATCAAATTGTTATAAAGACCACAAAAAAATTTTTCACTGGAAAACTTAATGGAGGCCTAAAAATCAAAACTATGTGACTATTCAGTGTATTTTTAAATCTTTAATAAAAAAAAGAGATGAAAAAGTTTCTTTCAAAATTTGAAACTTAAAATTAATAGAATTCTGACATGAGGAATTAAACTAACTCTCACGAATTATGTATAAATTGTTTCAAACAAAGTGTCAACATAATAAGTAGTTATACTCTATCCTCAAAGACAAATAAATATTGTATATTTGAGCTAGGGTTGCCAACTCTTGACCGGGGAAAAACTGGAGAGTTGAACAAGCAAAAAAATGTAGATAGAACAACAGAAAAAATAATAAATTATAAATTAAATTATTATTAACATAAACAAACGAAACATAAAATAAACCGCAGATACAAAAATTATTCAAATTAGAAAAAAAAAAAGTAATAAAAAATAAAAACAATAAATAAAATACATAATAATTGAAATTAGAAAAAGATGATAGGTTTAAAATTAATGAGATCAATCATTTTTAAAGTTATATAATTATTTTGTTTGGGAACAAATGATACTATTAGTTTAATGAATTAGAAAGTAAAATGGTGAATGGCTTATGTGGATTTCTATTTTACTTTAAAATTATTAATTTTGATAAAAACTGGAAAACTTTTAAAAAGCCTGGAGACTGGAGTTTTAGTTAAAAAACTGGAAGCTTCAGGGTAAAACACCCCAGTTGGCATAGCTTTCCTCGATTCACTTTTTTTCGTGAAGTCAATTTTAACGTACAAGTAACCACTTTTGATCCAATTGGAATAAGAAAATCTTTGCAGGCGAAATGAAATCCTTCTTCCAAAATTCTCGAAAGCAAAACTATTAATAAAGGAAAATAATGGATATGTATATGTATATTATGTTTGTACAAATATAAATTTGTGTATAGTTTAATATTAAATACAAAAAATTTCATTAAATTGTAAGTTTTTCTGTATAAAAATATACCCTATATTTTTAGAATTCAAAAAATAGTTTTGACGCTTGTATAACGATAAATATGATTTTTTTTTAATGAAAATATGACACGATAAGATTTTCCTATTTAGTTTTTTTTTTTTTAGAAATTTTAATTTTATATGCATAAAAATTTCACTTAGTAATAAAATTAAATTAAAATTTAAATATGAAATTTAAGAATTTTAAGTACTTAATATGTGTGTACAACTACAGTATATTTGTATACTATATGTATTGATTTTTTATATGTACACTACATTATGGTAATAATGTTATGATTTTTACAAAACAAAGAAAAAAATTACTGCATTGCTTGAATTAATAAAATGTTATACATATACATTTATATAAAACTATCAATACTTCAATTATAAATTGGTTACAAACGTTATTTGAGAATATTTTTGCATAATAAAAACATAAAACAGAAATATTTCAACTTTTTTTGCTAAGAGGATTTAACATGTTTTTTTAATAACAACGACGACCTATTTCTATCACAAAAGTTTACATTGAAATTTGAAAAGAAAAAAAAAAAATTCATTTTAAAAATCATAAACAAAATTATTTATACGGTGAAAAGGATTGAAAGGGCACAGGGGAAAAAATGTCCAAAATTGACAGAATATTAATATGTAAATATTTATTTGGACTAAATTGTACCACCTACTGCCAATAGCTATCAATTTTAAACATTCATATTAAATTTATTTTTTTTTTTTATTTTTGGGAAAATTCGAGAAAAAAGGAAAGAAAATTGCTAATTTTTTCCACACTATTTTAGAACGGTAGAACTGTTTATAATATTCTTCTATTATTAAAAACAAAAATTAAAAATTCTTTGATATTAAAATAATATCACTAACGTATCTTTGAGACTAAATTTAAACAGCCTCGTATTGCTGAATTACATTGTTATAGAAATCAACTTATTTAATACTCAGCTTACGATTATTAATTATTAATTGATTAAATTTTGTCATAATAAAAATGTGAAAAAAAATTAATTTTTGTAAATATTTTTTAGACGAGTCGCCCACAACGTTAGTGATATTATAGTACAGTTGGACGTTTTTGAAGAACAAAGAGAATGCGACGAAGCTCAAAGCCTCCAAGGACCAAGTGGAATAAATCTGAATTCCCATCTTGATGTATTTTATGCCATTTTACGACAAGTAAAACAAGCAATGCTAATAATTTGTAAATAACATTTAATTATTAATTCTTTTCTTCTTTTATAATTTCTATATATAAAAAAATCAGGTTGCTGATACTCCACAAGAAATCCCTTTTTTAAGTATATTACAACATCTGTTGCGTATTGATTCAAAAGAATCAATAAGTGATGTTATATGGGACACAACTGAAAAATTAGTTCATCGAGCAACTTTATTAGAAAATCATGAAGATTCCACGAGATTATTACGAACCCCAAGTATGCAAAAAATAACATGTCCACATTGTCGAGGCGGTGGAATCTCAACAGCTGATGGCGGAACAAATTCAAATCGAAAACAATCTTTAATAACTAGTACCGGAATACAGTCCCCAACAAATAGTATGCATTCACCTCCACCACTTTCATCACAGCAAACACAAATAGCACCACCTCCTCCTCCACCACCGCCACCTTTAGCGCCACCTCCACCTGCTCCACCCATTCCACCCCCTATGATGATGAATAATTCCTTTGTGATCCCACCTCCTCCAATGCCAAATTCTCTATCATCTAATCTTAATGCAGGCGCTTTAAATCGCCCAAAGACTCCTGAATCAGGATATAATGAAATTGCAATTTTGTTACCACAACAGGATATACCAGTCCCGAAATCAAAAATGAAAACTATAAATTGGAATAAAATTCCTCCAAATAAAGTTATTGGAAAACGAAACATTTGGTCTGTAGTGGCAGATTCGCATCAAGATAGTCCAATGGCAGATTTAGATTGGAATGAAATGGAGGGACTATTCTGTTTACAATCAACAAGTTTACAAGGCTCTCCAAAGTTGGGTCGAAGTGATAGTGGAAATAGTGGAGGCGGTGATACAATAGATAGGAAAGCAAGAAAGGAAAACTCAGAAATAACACTTTTAGATGGGAAACGAAGTCTTAATGTTAACATTTTCTTAAAACAGTTTAGAACGTAAGATTCACTTTTCTTTATTTTACCAATTTTAATCAAAACTTAGAATAAATTATGCGAATATTTCATTAATTTTTTTTAGATCCAACGAAGACATTATTGATTTGATAAAAAATGGTCAACATGATGATATTGGGGCCGAAAAGCTGCGAGGTTTACTCAAAATATTACCTGAAGTTGATGAATTAGACATGTTAAGGAACTTTGATGGTGATAAAAATAGATTAGGCAATGCCGAGAAATTCTTATTACAATTACTTCAAATACCAAAGTAAGTTGTACCAAAATAATCAAACTTTTTAACTATTAATGTATAATATTTTGTAATTTTGAAAATAAATTTTTAAAACTTATCAAATACAAAATACAAGTTAAGTTTTAATATTAATTGAAATGTACTTACTTTTTCCACTATTTTTTTTTAATCAACAAAAAATTTACTTAATCCTTAATTTTATATTATTTTTTCTAGCTACAAGCTTAGAATAGAAAGCATGTTAATAAAAGAAGAATTTGCATCGAATGTTAGTTACTTGGAGCCCTGTATTAATTCAGTTTTATATGCTGCAGATGGTAAATTTTGCTCAATTTCAATTGACAATTTGATTATTATTTTCTTTTCCATTTTAGACCTGATGAATAACAAAATGTTAAGAGAAGTTTTGTACATGGTTGTAGTTGCAGGTAATTTCCTTAATTCTGGTGGATATGCTGGAAATGCAGCTGGAGTAAAACTATCATCTTTACAAAAATTAACAGATATACGTGCCAATAAACCAGGAATGAATTTAATTCATTTTGTTGCTTTACAATGTGAAAAAAGAAATCGTGATTTATTAGAATTTCCATCACAACTCGCTACTTTAGAAAATGCTACAAAGTGAGTACTCAAATTAGTTTTTCTTTTCAAAATAGTTTAAAACAAAAATGAAGAAATTTTTGCCTATCCCAATTTTAATATTAGTATGATATTTTCAAAACCATATTTAAAACACGATTTTTTCTTTAACCAAGTTTGCAATACATCCTCGAATTCATCTCAAAAATACACTTTAAAAATACACTTATTTTCTGTTATTAAGTAAAATTTTACGTAATCAATATTTACGTCCATTGAAGTTTACGACTTAAGTCTTTTGTTTTTTAATGCACAAAATTTGAGTCTTAAAATGTTGGAACAAAAAAAAATATTTAAAATTAACGAATAATATTTTAACAAAAAAATTACATTTATTTAATAATTTTCATGAAACAAAGCTTTTGGCTGAAGTTTTTTCTACGTGAAAATTTTAATCAAATTGCACCAATTTTCTCAAAATTATTATTGTTTAGGTCTAACAGTTGCTTTAAAAAATTTGGTTATTATATTATAATCATGATTTAATAATGATTAATTATTTATTTACAGAACCACATCCGAGCAAATAAACAATGAAATCAATGCATTAGATTCAAGAATAAGAAAAATCAAGAAACAAATTGAACTCCCGGCAACAGATGATGATATTAAACAACAAATGATGGAATTTTTACAAGCTGCAGAGAGTGAAGTATTAGTTTTACAAAGAGGCATGAAAGAAGTTGATTTAATTCGAATAAAATTAGCTGATTTCTTCTGTGAAGATTCAAATACATTTAAAATTGAAGAATGTCTTAAGGTATTCCAAAATTTCTGTGATAAATTTAAGCAAGCGGTTAAAGAAAATGAACGTAGGCGAGTTCTTGAAGAACAAGCAAATATCAGAAGAAAACAACGTGAAGAACAAATAGCTAGACGAGCAAGGCAATGTAAATAAAAAATTTTAAGTAACTTATTTGCTTTTTCTAAAAACTTTTTTTTTGTTCACTACAGTAAGTCAATGTGGAACCCCTGTATCGGATTCGGAAAACAGTTTATTATTAGACCCTTCATTTGATCCTAGGTGTAGTCCAGCTCTGTCAAGAAGAAGAATGGGATCATTTAACAGTAGTGCTGATGGTAATTTCTTAAGAGATGACGGAATATCACCAGACATAACTCCAAACGGCAGCTTGAGAAGAAGGCGCAGTAGAGTGTTAGCTGATGAAGATGATTCTAATCTAATGGAATTCCTTAGAAGTTCAGGTCATGATAACGGAAGCAGAGAAAGAAAGGCATCATCTTACGGCAGTTTGGGTAATTTTTTTTTACAGACAAAATTTTAGTTTTTTATTCATTTCTTAATGTGAAATTTAGATCGATCTTGGGCTCGAAGAGCTCGTAGTGGAACATCTAATAAGAAACGACCAGAGCTATTGAACATCGATTTCACTGGTGATCGAGAAAGGCCAAATTCACCTTCACCATTACCAGAGTCTAAACCTCAAGATTCTCATCCAATACAACATGATGAAACGAAACCAAGGTATCAATCAAAAAAATTAATATTTTTTAAGTTTTGAAGACTAGTAGAGTTTTTAATTTTTTTTTGTAGAATATCAAAAGAATGGCGACAGAAGATAGAATCTTGGTTACAGGCGAACGAAAACGACGAAAAACAAAACGAAGAATATAAAAGACGAAGGCGACTGGCTAGTAACAGGCGATCGCTTGAAAACGACTCAGGTAATTTAAGTTATAATATGGTCATTTATTTTAATTTTTGCGGTTCCATCATGATTGATCATGATTCAGTAAAAAAAAAAAAGAATTATTATAATCTACATATTTAATCCCTTTCATTCCCTCGACTTTGGTTCTTATACAACCCCTTATCATTAATCTACATAACATTTAAATATATCCAAATAAAACTGATGTATTTCGGTTAAATAATTTTATTTATAATTTTTATAACATATAGAAGGCGAACGAAATAAACTGGATCCATTGCCTGAAGAAAAAATTACAATTAATAGTAATGGTGTTGAAAGCTACAAACGTGTTTATCCGGACTGGAAACCTTCACAAGCTCTTGAGAAAACTGATGTTGCTGGTACAATTGAAGCAATCCAAGGTATATACACGAGAGTAAGTATTTGTGGATTTTATTAATAATAAATTATTATTTTTAGATGTTCAAAATAATCGAAATAAATCTACCTGGAGGAAATCCGTTTATAATACTCCTGAACAAAATCAACATAAAGATCAAATGAACCGGCGTACAACACCTCCTAGAGCTTCTCCAACTGGTTCTCCATTACAGTCCATTGACGAAGAAGATAAAAGAAAGAGTGTTATTCAAAAATTAGGCGGACATTCAGTTTCAGACCGATTACAGATTTATATCCGAAGGCCATCTGAACCAAATGAAGAGGATTCTTTAACAAAATCATCAAATTCAACTAGTTCCAATAGTGCAACAATTCCATTAAAATCCCCAATCACTACCTCCATTGATAACACGACATATACAAAATATGCAGCATCTGTTTTGGATAATAAAACTAAAGATAGCAGAAACAATAACGTGACTTCAATAAGTACACTTGATCGTCTAGGAAATAGAATTCGAGATCGTCATGATGATAAATATAATAGAGTGGAGATCGATTCAGACAACATTGAAACACCGCCGGTTGTTAGACGTGGTATAAATAGTCCATCAACCAGAAAATTCACTGGCCACACTTCTTCGCCAGCATCATGCGATTCTGAATCCCAAAAAAATAAATCAATAATTAATTCGCTAGAAAATGATGAAATAGGTCATTTCGATAGATTTTCTGCAGCCCGGAGAACAAGGCGCTACAAACGTCCAACTGATTATAGCAGTGGAAATGAAGACATTTCTCCAACCTCATTGGATACAACAACATCTGCATCACAAGAATCTGATAATCCAATAAGCAGCTTAGATAAAATAGATTCCATTATTGCTCCTGTTGATAATAAAGATGAACGCTTAAAACGGTGGCAAGACCGTTTAAAAGATTTAGATACGAAAAAAAATACACAATCAAAATCTCAAGATAAAAAAGTCACAAATTTAGAGAAAGTTGGTCGTCACATGAGCTCTATAAATCAAGAAGATGTTCAAGAAGCTATACGAAATTTGAAATCACCTACTGGTACTCCTGAAAGAATTTGGAGCCCACCTCGAGAGATTATTACCACAAATACTGATAAAAAAACTCAACCAACTGTTATAAAAATTTCCAATCATGAGTTGAATGATGAAGGTTTTGAAGAAACACAGAGTTTAGTTTCAGATACTCCTTCACAAGGAAAAGAGTCCACATCATCTTGTAATGATAATGACGCTAATCAAAAGAAAGTAGGAAGACATAAACCTTTACGACTAACCTCAACAGACAGTGGAGGAACAAACACAAGTGGAAGTGATGTAGCCACACTAAAATCACGCGCATCAATATTAGCATCTACTTCACGTTCTCCAATACAAAGCTTGTTGGATCGTAATAAGCGAAGTTTAGAAAGAAGCCGTTCTATGCGAAATCCAAACGCTTCTTCAAGTCCAATTCGGCAAAGTAGTAGTAATAGTAGTAATTCAAATTTACATAGAAGAGCAAGTTCATTAAGAAAAAGTGACTCTAACACTAGTAATGTTTCTTCTAATAATAAACGGGATGTTGAACGTAGTAGTTCTAGAACAAGCTTAAGAAGCTCTCGGTCATCTCTAAATAGTGCAATATCAACAAGTACAGTTAGAAAAATGCCAATGAAAGCGCATTTACAAACAACTTCTGTGGAATCATCACCCAGTAAACGTCCCTTATCTGCTCAAAATTCTACATTCGGTAAGTTAGGTAGTCGTAGTAGTTCGAGTGGTTCAAGTATAGGACCTGGTGCTAGAAGACCACCATTAAAAACAAATCAAAATAGTACTTCTATTGCTTTATCAACACTAGGTAGCACCAGTTTTAAGGAAAATCAAACATCAGGAGGAACAAAAACAGCTGCTCGAAATGTTATTTTATTGAATCGTTCAATTTCAAATAGCCCAAGTCATTCTATGGCAGGTTCTAGTAATATATCAAATCGAACCAAATTTAATCCAACAACTCGATTGAATTTTATGCGTCCAACAGCTTCATCATCAACAAAACGGCTCCAGAACGATGCAAAAAAATAGTCTAGTATTTATTAATTGAGAAGTAGTTCGATGCATACTTAAAGAAGTCCATATAGAATTAATTAATGAATATTAAATACACCCAAAATTTTTACTATACTAAGCTAATACTAGATTTAAATAAATTGTTACATAGAGAAAGATTATATTACCAATAAATTTTTAGATTAATTACAACTCACATAAAGGTGAAAATTTCGTAGAGTTAAATTTTGAACACGAACTTAAAATTCTGCACTAATCTGTAACTTTTTAAAACAGGGAAGAAAACTTGTTCGATTGTAGCTTTAAGAACTTGGAATGTCGACTAAATTAAAGACTTATTTATGATTTTTCAGATACCTCTCAAAAATTTCAAAAATCTGATCAATTAGATAGATATCTAAAATCTCTAAAATAAATTATTACTACAAAGAAAAACCACTCCAAATCATTCAGTTCTAAATGATAGAAAAATTCGATAAGGAAAACTTTGTAACTCGAGTAAAATGTTTAATTTCATATTATAAGGTGAAATTAAAAATTTTATTATGTATTTCATTTTTACTTTGTGGTCAAACGTAACCGTCCTTTATTTGAATGAAAATTAAAGAAAAATCTAAATTTTAAACCTTTTATATTTAAATGTATGTATTTTAAAATATTGTAAAAATAAAAATTATTCATTATGTAAAATAATTTTATATGGTTGTTAATTACATTTGAAGAGAAACTATAATAATTATGAATTTTTAAATAACTTTCTTGAATAATATCTATAAATAATTTTTATGTTGTACGAAAAGCTGAAAGTAATTAATATTTGTTTCGCAAAATGTTTTTAAAAAAATCTTTTTTGTCAACCTAAATTTAATCCTTAAATGAAATTAACTATATATAAAAGTTGCTTTTATTGGAGAAAGATAAAAATTCTTAGAGTTTTTAAAATACATTAATTTTTATCATTACAACCGCCTATATCTTTACAAAGCCATTAGGTATATCTTTCACAATGTGAAAAGAATCAACTGATGTAAAATTTAAAAACAAAAGTCAAAAACCTATAAATTATTACAAACATTCCGGCCAACAATTTTTGTTTTCGAAAAATATCAATAATACAATAATTAGAAAATTTGAACTATTGTGTATTTTATGACATCTGGAAAAGAAATTATGTTTATTAACTGAATCTTCTACACTACAATATATTTCACACTCCAAAATGTAGTTACCTTAAAGGACAATGCGTCTATCCTTGGAACTTTATTAATTTATATTTTGAATTTTGAACGGAGAATTTTTTTATTTTTTAATAAATAGTATAAATTAAGTAATTGGAAGGAACATCCATTGTAAAAAGACAAAAACAAATTTTAAAATGTAGACATTTATATTTTTTTCTAAATTTTTTATATTATATTGTAAAATTTATTTTTATTAAAATTAAAAAAATGTATTTAATATTCAAATTTTTAGTCTTATTTTGGAAATAAAAAAATAAAAAAACAAATGCAATTATAAATATTATTTAATCCTTTCAATCGTGACCAGGAAGATATTCATTATTTAAAAATAAAAATAAAACCATACGTTAGAAATGTCCATGATTGAAAGGGTTTTAAAAAAATTTAAAATATTGTGAACTGTTGGAAGTTATAAATACAAAAGTGGAAATTGAAAACTGTTGTGTTTTTGAATCTTACCTCTAGAAAAATTTGACATAATTACAATAAGAAGAATTCATTCCATTAAAAATCAAGCACTATAATTATGATGACAGATCTATTTTAGAATATTGTTTTTCCAGCTGAGTCTTTTGTATTTATATCTTATTAAAATTATCTTTTAACTAATCTTAAAAACAGAAAATCATAAAACCAAAAAAAAAAACCACTTTATGTAATTATTTAATTTTATTAAAAAAAAAAAATAATAACTAACTTTAAAACTTATCTAAACTATAATATTTATGATTTTTATTTTCAAAATTTAAAAACGACACTGAAATAAAATTTATACGGTAATATTATTCTATTATAATTATTATTATTATTATTATAAAAATTATAAAAGAAAAAGATTTTTATTAAAAATAATATTGTAAAATCATAATAAACGTGAAAAAAAAAAATAAATAAAAAGAAGAAAATTTGAACAAGCCTTAGATTATGAATAAAAAAAAAACCAAAACAGTTGTTGAATTTTAAAATTAAATTATTTCGACTATATTTTATTTACCTTTTTTTATAGAAAGTTTGTCACAAAGATCAAACGAAAACGATGAAAACATGAAATCGTTTATTGAATTAATTTATTATTATAGCTTTTTAAAAACCAAAAATAAAACTCACAGTTTGTCTTTTTCAAATAATACATAAAAAAATATTATGCACAAAATTATCCGGCAATATATATTATTATGAGATAAATACAAATAAATTATTTTAATATTAGATTACGTACAGATTATTACAACAAAAAAAAAAGAAGCTAAATAAATTTTCCTCCTAAGCACTCTGACAATTATTATTATCAGAACCAGCGATCTTCTTTTCCATATCTTCAAAGGGATCTAATTCCGAAAACAATTTATACCATGATGACATATCTTTCATTTTATCTTTTGATTTATTTAATTTTTTCGATGATTTTTTATTAGTCGCTGAGCTTTCAGATATTTTATTAGAATCAGTTTTTTCCGGAACGATCGGAGTAAATTGCTGCAACGGTTGTAATTTCTGATTAGGATCAGTTAGTGAATTATTATCTAAAAATAAATCAAATTGAAGATTTTCTAATAATAAATCAAAATTAGAATTTTTCATCTTTTTATTATCATAAACTAATCCAGCTGTTGAAGTAGAAGGTCCATCAATATCAACTAAATTTTTCTGTTCATTTGGAATTTTTTCCATTAGACCAATTATTTCAGCATTTTTATTATCAAAAATTTTATTTTCTTGTCCTTTCCCTTTATCAATTCCATCGTTTTGGGATTGTTCTGTTTTTTTATCAGTGTAGTCATCTAAAAAAAATAACATTTGATCTGAATCAATCGCCTTAATATTTTCATTTTGATTATCTTTAATGTCTTCAGGCTGCTGTGATGGTTGCTGCGTCAAATCTTTCAAAATACTAAAATTATATTGTGGCCTGGACATAAGTGTATTAATGGCAGCTTGATAAGTATCAGATGATTTTGTAAAAAATTGTAATAATGCTGACATATATGAAACCAAAGCTTGGGAATACATAGAACATCTAGCTGCAGCTAATAAATCAATTTTTTGCAAACAATCTAATGATAAACGATCAAATTTTGCCTTAGAATTTCGAACTAAGTTTTGGGCTTTACGAAATTTTTCAAGTCCCCGTCCAGTATCTGGATCCAATTGAGCACTAATAGATTTAATCCAACTTAAAGCGGCTCGATATTCTGTACGCTCTTTTTCCATCAAAGAAATTGTAATTGAAGTATCTTCGACAGCTCTATCTCTAAACACTTCAACTAAAATAAAGAATGTATAGTTTAAAGATATTAATAAAAAATTAATATATCATAATATAAAACTAGATTTAATTTATAGAATTACCTTCATGGTGAAGACGAAGTATTGGTGGTCGCATTGTCATTCGAATTTGGCCACTATAAGATATCGCCTTTCCACTATTGATCATAATTTTTCCCGTAGTATTACTATTTTTACCAGCTTCTTTAAGAAATTTTCCTAAAGCATTTTCTTCTTGAGCCACAATACAAAGACGCTCTTGATATTGATCCAATATGTGATAAAGTGCATTTGAACTTTCAGATATGGTACTGTTGAATAAAAATAATTTAACAAAGAAATATTGTATGTAATTTTTTTGACAATTGTATATATGAATGAATTTATAATATGATGTGATTTATCTGCACATTTATTTCGCCAACATAATTGGTATATATATTATCAATATGATATGCAAATAAAAATATTGGAAATAAAAAATGAATAGGTAACTAGGTACTTAGTTAGGTACTTAATGAATGAATATATTTATTTTCACCATTTTTCATACACCCACATATATTTATATTTTTCTTAAAAATTCAATAAAATAAATCAATTTATAAAAAATAAAAACATTTTTAAATATTCAAGTTTATAACATTTACAGGAATAATTCTATTTTGGCATCCAGTTCTGAATCGCTTGACACAATACATTCGTCCTCCTTTTTTATACCAAGTTTACGTTGGACAACTTTTTTTGTTAACCAAAATTGATGTTGAAATTCTGATTTTAACATATTTCAATTTTATTTTTATTTTACATTTATTTAATTTTATACAAAAAATTATTTAACTTTATTTAAATTTACAAAAAAAAATTATATTAAATATTTAATGATTTAATTTTTGTATAATTATTATATTTTTTTTTTGTATATAAAATACGAAATATGTAGGAAAGTCAAATGATAGTAAATTCGTAGTAAAATAAGGAAAAATCAATAATGATAACGGTAGCAATGACAGTGATTAAAATAAAAGTTTGATATATGCTGGGTTAAGAGTAGTATCACGGTACTGCGCAATGTATTAGAATATCGTTATTTTAAAAATCTTTGACGGCTAAATAATATGAAATTAATATCACTTTAAAAAAGTGTATTTAATGTATCCAACAAATTTCATGCAATTTATAAAAATAAAGAACAAAATCAGATTCAGTTAAAACTAGAAATAAAATATTGGTAATAAATTGTTTAGTAGTAATTTTTTTTGATGATTAAAATGTAAATATCTTCTCTATTTTCCAAATAAATAATTGCATACTTTTAGGCGTCGATAATTCATTATAATTTATTAACAGTCCTGAAAGCTGCAATAATTTATTTTTAAATATTATGAGATCAAGTTCGCTAGCTAGACGACCAGAAACCGCTTAAATTATTTTTCTTAGAAAGTTCTTAAAATATTAATTAATAAGAGCATTTTACAATTGTGTTATCTTTACTTTTTTTTATTTATAAATTAAGAACAAAATTATAAATTATTAAATAATCATAAAAGTGCAATGAAAAACAAAGTTAATACACATTAAAGGTCTACTTAAGAGATATGTACAATGGTTTACGAAAAACATCAAAGCTAAGTTATCTTTGCAAACATCGGCGGCCAAAATAAAACTACCATTCTGTCACGACTTCCTAGTCTTTTTGTTTATTTTTCTTGTTTGTTTTTACTTTTGATATTATTGGTTGAAAGAAAGATTTTTATTTTAATAATTTAAAATTAAAAAAAAAAAAAATTAAAAATTATTAAAAATGCGGCTAACAGATAAATTATTCGCTCAACATTTGGGATTTATGTTCAAAAAACATTGGGAATATAAAAAACATCGTTTGGCAATTGATACTGGAGCTTTAGCAGCATTGGCCGGTAAATTTAATGTCAAAAATCCCACAGATGTTTTAAGTCCACCAATACAGAATCCAGTTTTAGAAGAAATTAGCACAGATTTAAGGGATGAGAAAACCGTTTATTTATTTAATGACAGCAATGTTCTGCTTGGTGGCCTTGCTCAGGCTCAAGCTTTAACAAAAACTGTGGTTATCAATAATTTGCCAAAAAATTTGAATGATTCCCTGGGGAAACTTCAATTGCCATCAAGTGTCGACAAACAAGTTCAAAAATCAATAATGGCCTCGCATATTTACGATGCCGAGCAAGAGAAACTTGACGACATTATTAAAGATGAGAAACGTCCAGCTTTCAATTTCCCCCGTCAATTTGGAATCACCAGAATACGTCGATGCAAACTGCTAACAAATAAATTAATTTTTGAAGTTGAAAAATTGGCAAATCCTGTTCTAACTGCCAAACGTAAAATTCTTCCAAATGTTACTTTTTCAGTAATACTCGATAAATACAAACAAAAATTATTGATGAATTTAACTAGTGATCAAATAATTCTAGCTGAAAAACCATTACAATCTTATTCAGTGACAAAAGATGGTGAGATTCCAGATTTATATCCAATGAAATCTACAATTTCAATACCACAATATGAAATTAGTGTTCTAAACGACCATATGCCTATTTCTCCTCTC
This sequence comes from Hybos culiciformis, assembly GCA_964007475.1. Taxonomy (NCBI): domain Eukaryota; kingdom Metazoa; phylum Arthropoda; class Insecta; order Diptera; family Hybotidae; genus Hybos; species Hybos culiciformis. Next base: position 33,808,655 of record OZ023274.1, on the reverse strand, counting down.
AGTTTTTCTCGCTATTCAAGTCCACACACTCTTTGGATATATTTTTCACCATTTGAAACGAGAAATCTATTCGAAACTCCAGTCACTGCAACACAAATTCAGAGTAGAAGTTTATTGAAAGGTTTCGCTGCTGCTGCTGTTAAAGCCAAACTTCTGTATGGCAATGATATTAAGGATCTTCCAAATCCAATTGTAGTTCAAACAGTTCAGACAGATGGTAAATCGTTTCATTTTGGAGTATTCCAATTAAACACCCTAAATTTAAATGGAATAGATGGAGTAAAAAATGTTTTGTATCATATTGATAATATTGACTTATTTAATTTGTGTGAATATCGAACAGGAAAACCAGTTCTGGAGGGATACAACAAAGATGTTATTCGGTTAATAAATAGTTTTTACAATAATCAATAGATTCAAAAGAAATAATATCTTAATATATTTATATTCATAATAGAAATAAAAGAATTATTTACCATGAACTCGATATTGTGCCTCATTTGAAAAGTTTTTGTAAATCATTCAATTTACATAAAAATTTAGAAATAACTGAAGATCAAAATAACTGTGACCAATTTCAGTTTCAAAGTTTTAAACTCAGTTTGTCTCTTACAATTTGTTTTAAACTAAACCACAAAAATTTATTGATTTCGTTATTAGAATTTGGATCATGAAATCGCCATAGCCCGATATTAAAAATAGACTATTAGAATTTTATCGTAATTATTTTTTGTCTATTTTCTAACGCTCATCTGAAAAGCTAATTTCAAAATGGATTTTACAGAATCGGTTTTAAAAAATTTTATTGAATCTCAATAAAACAAATAGTATTCATTACATCAGTGCAAATGAAAAGACTATTTATTAGCAAGGTTAACAAGATACTAAGATTTTTCTAACTGAAATAATGATTGTCAAATTAATAAAAGCCCTAAAAGCCTAATTAATTTGTAAAATATTTTTTCCTATTTTTTTTCAAGTAAATTAAAAAAAAAACAATTTTTTAAAAATAAAATATAAATTTTTATCAATTATTAAAAAATTTCATAAATAATGAACTACAGTCTAAAATTTTTTTGAGCTGACAAACTTAATAAACTAATTATAACAAAAATTTTCTTAAATTTAAAAATTATCTAAATTATTAACTTTTTAGGAGACAAAATTGTTTATTTTTGAAAATATATATGTTCCTGTATATTTTTCTCTTATACCTAAACGATCTTAAAATTTATCTTAATAATATAAAATTTGATAAACTTACAAAAATTAAATTAGGATCGATATTATAATTACATATCCGAATTTGTTACTTAATTTTTTTTTTGATAAGTATGGTTAGTGTTTTTTTTTTAAATTTAACAGTTGAAGTTAAAATAAAAAAAAAATATAGAAACATTTGCAACTTTATTAATTTAGTAACCCTTAAATTTACAGAAAAATTATTATTCTCTGCATTTTCTAAGGATAATATTAAAATTTTCATTCTTGTATTATTAGTATTACATAAATAATAAATAAATTAAAGATATTGAAATAATTATTATCTCACTAAAACTTAAAACATGCAATTACATATTTAGAACAGAAATGTTTTTAACATAATTTATTACATTATAAATAATTAACTGCACAAACGCTGAAATTAGATTCAATTGAAAAGTCAACAAGTTAACAACACATAGAACGTAGTATGTATATGGAAACAAAATTATTCAATATTCAACAATTTAGTAGCTTTATGAAACATAAATAAAAAAAAATTTAGTTTCAGATTTTTATGATTTAATTAGTCAAAATTTCGTTACCTATTAATATTCTAGCAAAATTATTTTTCAACAATTCTGTTAAAAAAGAAAATTAACTAAAAATTCTAATTAATAAATTATCATAAACAAACAAATTTTTTAGTTAAATAAATTTAAAAAAAATTTGATATCTTCTAAAATGCACTACTAACAAAACATTTAAAAAGTTAATTGAAAATTTAATTAAAATTTTTAAAAGTAACTCAAAACTTTTAATAGTTTTCATATAAATTGATTTTCATCGATGCCGACTGTCATTAAATTTTATTTCATTATGAAAGTTTCATTTATCATAATGCGATTCTTTTTTTGTATCTAAAAAGATTCATCGTCAGCACATGCACCAGTTTCATGTCCAAACATCTCACATGATTCACAATATTTTCTAGGTTCTGGTTTTGTTTTATCCTTATCACCATTTCTAACGGGAAATTCTTGAATTTCATCCGACTCTTGTAATGGACAATCTTCTGTATTATGTTTATCAAATTCATCACAAATATCACAGAATACCCTTGGAGCAGGCTTTCTTTTTATTGTTGACAATGCTGCTGTATACTCAGTCAATGTAGAAGAATTCGCGAAATCAATTGGATTTGTCTCGAGTAAATCGATTCGAGTTTTTAAGTCTTCATTTTTCTTAAACATATCGGCAATAATTGAATTAAGAAAATTAACTTGATCTTCACAACTGCCGTCATCTCCACTTCCTCCAATATTAATTGGTAAAATAGGAACAGGCGCTGCATTCTGCTTGATCTGATTATCATTATATCTTTTTAAATCATTCAATTCAATTTGTAATTTAGCTATAGCTGAATTTTTTTCCTTCAGCAATAGATTAATTTGTTCATACATATTTTTTGATTCAGCAATATCTTTTTCTTTTTGGTTACAAATAGCTTGAAGGAAATCCAAATCTATTTGCAATTTAATATTATTTTCTTTGACATTTTCAATTTCATTATCATATTCCACACCAAATAATTCAATATTATTTAAAGCGTCTTGTTTTTCATGCTGAACAGCTAGTAACTCATCTTTTAAGTCAGCTTCACTTTTAATTAAAATATTATTTGCTAATTCCAATTTAATAATTTCTTCTTGCATTTTTTTAACATTTTCTGAAGTTTCTTCAACTGATTTTGATTTTTCTTTTAAAGCTTCATCCGATTTTTTCATTTGATCAGTTAAACTTACAGTGAGTTCTTGAATTTTCAAATTCAATACTTTTAATTTTTCTTCGTGCGACTGATGTTGTGTCATCATTTCATCATTTTTAATTTTTAATTCATTTGCACGTTTATCAAGTTCTAATGTTAATGTATCCTTTTCATCCGAAAGTTTTGTACACGTTTCCTTATTTTGTTCTATCACTACTGTCAGATTTGATTTTAGTTCTTCAATTTCTTTGGTTTTTTCTAAAATTGCAGCAGAAAACTTGTTTCTTATTTCTTCAAATGCGGCAGTTTTTTCAGTTGATTCAGCATTTCTCTCTGAGAAAACTGTTTCCAATTTCAATTTGTCGATTTTTATTTGATTGAAATTTTCGCTTATTTCATTTAATTCTTTTGTTTTTATATTTATTTGTTCGGTTAAGCTTTTAATTTCTGCGGTATATTTTAATTCGGATTCATTGGTTTCATTTTTTAATTTCTCACAGATATTAGATAAATATTCTTTTTCTTCTAATAATAAATTATTAGTCTTTTTCAATGATTCCATATCAGTTTTCAGAACTTCAATTTCTTTTTCTGCTAATGAAAACTTTGCCTTCTCTGAATCTAAATTTATCTTGATTGCATCAGTTTCTGAGCTTAATAAATCCCATTCAGCTTTCAGTTTTTCATTCAGTTGTAACATTTTTTCATTTGCTATTGTTAATTTTTCAAATTCATCAGATTTTTTTCCATTTTGTTCAGACAACATTTTAATTTCTGTGGAATTACTTTCAACCTGTGCCAATAGTTCATTATTTTTATTGCTAATTTCTTCAATGGTCTTTAATTTCTCGGATAAAATAAGTTCAAATTGGTTCAGTTCACTATTTTTCTTTTCTAATTCTTCATAAAATTGTTTTTGCTCTAAATTTAATGAATCTTTCACATTTTTTTCAGAATCCATCAGTTCAGCCTTTTCTTTATCCAATTTTTCTAGGGCAGTTTTCAAATTGTTGATCATAACTTCATGTTCGGATGATTTATTAGAGCTTTCTTCTTTCAATTTTTTATTGTCATTTTTTACACTTAGAATATCAGAACTTAGTTCTGTAATTATTTTATTCAAATCAATTATCTCTAAGTTTTTGGATTGAATTACAGCACCAGTTTCATTTATTTCAATTTCTTTATTATTAAATTCTTTTTGTAATTTCTCTAAATCAGCAATAATGGATAATTTTTCATTTTTTAGCTCATTAATATTTGATTCGAGTTTTGACTGAATGTCCACAGATAACCTTTGAGCTGTTTCTAATTCATTTTTTAAACTTAATAAATTTTTTGTTTTAACTTCATTTTCTAGTTTTTCTAGTTTTAATGAGTTATCCAACCTACTGAATTCAATGTTCAACTCATTCAACTTAATTTCTAATTTTTCCGAATTTTGTTGACGCTCAGATAACAAATCTGTTAATTTTTGTATTTCATTTTTAGCACTTATTGTCAAATTTTCATTATCATGAATCAGTTTTGTATTCAAATTTTGATTTTCTTCTTTCAATTCTTTTAATTTGCCATCTTGATTATCAATTTTTTGTTGCAATAATGATTTTTCATCTTTTAGCTGAGAGATTTCGATTTCTAATTTTGAAATTGTTTGAAAAATAGAACTCAACTCATCTTTTTTGTTTTGTATAATATTTTCCATATCTTTTTCCTTAGATTCAAACAATTGCAATTTTTCAGCATTGTTTTCAATGATTTTATTCAGATTCTCCATATCTTTGTTTTTTTCTAACAAAATATTTTCTATTTCTGCTATTTTATTACTGGCATTTTTAGACTGTTTTTCGATTTCTTGCAATTTTTCATTTTTAAGATTAAGACTTTTTTCTTTTTCCTCAATACTTTTTACGAGTTCTTTTATTTTACTCAACGAATTGTCTAACTCCAAATTTTTTTCATTCAATTTTTGATTCAGTTCATTATTTCGGGCTTCACTGTCTCCAATGCTTCTTTTCAAATTTTCTATTTCACTAATTTTTTCGTTTAATACCACTTCCAATTTTGTTGAAGATTTTTTTGAATTTTCCATCATTTCATTTAGTTTTGTTTCAATTTGTATCTTTTCCAAATTCGTTTGATGCAATTTACTTTCGAATTCATTAAGTAAATTAGATTTTTCATTCAAAATTATTAATTTATCATTTAATTCTGTTGTTAAGTTCTTATTTAACTCAGATAGTTTCGAAATTTCCGCATTTGTTTCATCAAATTTTTGTGATAAATTTTTAAATTCCTCTTTTGATTTTTCTAAATCAACCAAGAATTTATCTTTATTTTCGTTTCTCAATGCAGTTTCTTTACTTAAAGTATTATTTGCAATTTTCAGTTCATTTGCAAATTGTTCATTTTCAGTTTTGATAGTATTTAGATCAATTTTCAATGTTTCAACTTGTTTGTTAGAATCATTTAAAGCAATGTCTAATTTCCTGTTAATTTCATTCAATTTATTATTTTCCAATTGACAATTTTTAGCTTCAAGTTGAACCGAATTTAGATTTTCTTTAATTTCTTGTAAATTTTTCAAATTTTCTGATTTTTCTTGACGATTGACCGTTAAATTCGATTTCATTGTTTCTAATTCTGTTAATAATTTTTGAATATGTTCAGATTTTTCTAACAATTGTTGTTTATTGTTTTCAGTGATTTTACCAATTCTGTCCTGCAATTCTTTCATTTGCAAGTCCTTTTCGTTCAACCTTGATTCATTATTTTGATCACCAGATTTGATTTCAGCTATTTTATTCAACATTTCTGTTTCTTTAGCTTCTAGTTTCTCTAATAAAAGAGTTTTCTCTTTTTTTATATTTTCTTTATCTTTATTTAATTCATTTATTTCTTGCTGTGCGATGCTGTATTTTTCATTTGTAACTGAAATATCTTCTTGATATTGTTCTTTCTTGTTCAGTAATTCATTTGCTAAAATGTCTTTTTCATTTTTTAAATGCAGAATATTTTTTTCATATTCAGCGGATTTTATTTCAAATTCTCTCAATTGTGATTCAATTGATTTATCTGAATTTAAATTTGTTAGTTTTATTGTTTCCAATTCATTTAATAGTTTTTGAACTTGTAATTTCAATTGATCTCTTTCATCAGCCATTTTTGGGCAAAATTTGCAATTTATTTCATTTGATTCACTTTTATTACTTCCACCGCTAACGACCAAATTGGATAATTTTTCTTCCAATTGTGTGATTTTTTCGGCACTACAAAATTGACTCTCGTCAAGAGTATTCTGTAGTTCTTCAAATTTGTTCGTTTTGTCAATCAATTTACTATCTAAATGGGTAATGGTTTCTTTAAGATCACAAATTTGTTTTTGAAACAGAATATTCTGAGACTGAGTGTCTTCTCTGTCCAGCTCTCTTTCTGTTATTAACTGTTCAATATAATTTTGCTTCTCTCTTAGAACATCTTGCAATGAAAATGCATTTTTATTAGATTTTGTTAATGGAGTTGATGTCGAGCCGAATGCATTACTGCCAGATGTTGAAGGTCTTTTGCCTGTAACGAAAAACATGCGATTTTGCATCAAATTAAAGAACCATGTCACCAATATATTTACTTTACTTTATTTATACCTTTTAATAAACTCATTCTTAATCTCGATGTATTGGTTGTTGCAAAACTATTCATTGTACCCACTGACGTCAATGATTCTTGACTTCCCATTCGTGAAAGATTAGATTTCCTGGCTAAAGGTGATAAAGAAACTTTAGCAACTGGCACAAAAATTCCATATTTGTCAGGACATTCAAAATATTTTTCACCATCAACGGTTCCATCATTTTTACCTAAAATAAGAAAAAGAAATTATATAAATATCGTACCATTTATTACTCCGAGGCAATAATAATTTAGATAATTCATTAAACTTTTTGTAAATTTACTTTTTAATATTATTTTATTTCATTCACTTGATTTAAAAGTAAAGCATTTATTCAATTGTTCGAAATGTCTATCTGTTGTTGGTGTAATGATCAAATTGTTCATTCAAACTTACCGCTCGGTTCATCCAATTGAATTCCACACCAAGTTCCAGGTGCAAATTTTGTTTCGCCAATATATTTTAATTCACCAGGTCGGCTTCCTAAGCCAGATGATACAATAACACGATCTCCAACTTTAAAATCTTTACGTGATATTGTTGAGCCAATTTTTGTTGGTATTCCGCTTCGAACACTGCTTGGTGAAGCTGCCCTCGATGATTTTACATCAAATTCTTTTTCAGATGAATTATCTCTCACAGCTACTGGATGTAATGTGAGTCGATTAATTCTGGAAAATACACCTCGTTTAGGTTCACATTGAAAGTAGCGTTTACCGGCAACGCAACCATCATTTTTTCCGCTAGCATCATCCAGAACAACACCAACCCATTCACCTGGTGCGAAATGTGTTTCTCCAATGTAGGCAATCTAAAAAAAAATAATTATATCATCATTAATTATCAATTTTCAAAATCAATAACATAAAAATTAGTGCAAAATATTTCACTGGATGCTGAAATTTAATTTTTTAAGTAGGTAGAAAGTTTAAAAAATGTGCTTGGTGTGGTCGCTAGGTATAGAAAAATAATTTACCTACCTGACCAGGTCGCGTGCCACCAACATAAACACGCTGTCCAATAACGAAATCTTTGGTATCCAACACTAATGACGATGAAAGTTTTCCGCTTGGTGAAGCTAATTCGGTTGCCTCTAGATTAGTTGCCAAAGTTAGGCCAGTCTTCGACATATTCAAGGAATTGAGCATTGTTGGTCTTCCAATATTATTGTTGTCCATTTTCTTTTTTTTTTAGAACAAAATTTTTTAACACGAAAAATTAATATAATTAAAAATAAATTAGGGACACTTCGTACAAAAAGTAAGTCACAATCATAAATAAAAAAAACAAATTAAAATATTTTTATTTTCTCTATTCGCTTCGCTTTCGCTATACAAAAAAAAACGAATGCTGTTTGATGTGAATGTGAGAAAAGAATGATGCGATTCGTCTTAAATTCTATTTTTTTATTTGTTCATAAATAAAAATTAAAAAAAAAAAAAAAACCAAAAAAATATCTTTAAAAATTACGTATTTTTATATATTATTTATTTTTATAATAAAATAATAACGTCGTTGTTAAACGCTTAACGACTTTTTTTTATTTATGAAATTTTTATTATTATTTTTTTTTCAAAGACGTCATTTTCCAGCTGATTACAGCACATTGCTAAAATCCGCATACGTTTAAATATATGACAAGCCGACGCACGACGATTTTATTTCTCAGCTTATTAGTCAACTCGAAAAAGTCCAAACAACGCCCTAGAGGGCCAAAAATTGTACCAAAGTAGTCCCTCAAAGTAAAAAACATTAAATTTTTCTATTTTCAATTATTTCTGATGTTCAATTAATGCAGAGAAATAATGCAATGCTTTTTTTTTATAGAATTTTCATTTGGACAATAAAAATTGTGCAATATTGAGTGTAAATTATTGAAATTTAGTTAAAATTTTCTGAATTTGTATGGCTGGCACCCCTACATTTTTACTAGGTTCGGTCAAACCATATTACAAAACACATTTAATTTTTATTTTAACGAAATTGTTTTGAACATAAAATAAATTAATGTTACAACCTGAAGTGAAGATGGCTTATAAAAGCGGCAAGTGAAGAGTTAAAACAGTTATTTGTAATAAATCACGGCAAAAAAAAATAAAATAATCATAACAAAAATATAAACAATAACAAATAAATTTGTAATTGTCAAACTTGCACTACTTTATTCAGTGTTCAGAACAACTGTACACAATTTCTTGTTTTTAAGTTTATGGAGTAAACACAATTGGGGCGACAACGACGGCGACAACGATGACTACAACGACAACGACAGCGATATCACTCGAGTGAACAAAAGAAAAGTAAACAAATAGAAAAATAAATAAAAAAATATATGGTTGTCGTTGTCGCCTGGCGACAAAATAGAAAAATTTCTAATTTGTCGCCAGGCGACAATGTCGTTTGTCGCCAGTCGTCTCAATTGTGTTCATTCTCATACAAATATATGGTTTCTATTTTTTTTTGATAGTCGCTATCGCTGTCGTTGTCGCTGTCGCCCCAATTGTGTTTAGTACTTTACGTGTGAACACGTTATTAAGATAGCAAGTCAACTCACTCTCGATTCATTCAAAATTATGTACTTTTATTCAATAATAACACTTTGTCAACCCCAAGTTGCGGTAAACAAAAAGTTAAAATGTAAATGAATTAAAAAAAGGAAAAAATAATTTAAAAAAATAAAAAAATTTTTTTTTTTAATTTAAAAGAAGGAGGAAATTTTCATCAAAATTTTCTTTTCTTAAGTTGAATTTAATTAAAAAAAAAAAAAAAAATGATTTGTTTACTATGCTTGGAAGATTGGAAAAATCCAGACGAATATTTTAACATTACAGAGGAATTGAATTTTAACAAGTTGGAAATAATTTCAAAGCATTTTTGGATTAAGGTTTTATTTTAAAATAATAATTACTTTTGTCTTTTTCTCTACAATAAATTATTTCTTAAATTTCAATAAAAAAAAAAGGAAGAAATTAAATTGATATGCGAACAAATTTTTTTTTTTTTTTTTAATTTAATATTTTAGCCCCGAATTGATTTGCCGTCGAAATGTGTTTGCAACATTTGTTGGTATCATGTCGAATCATTCCATCTATTTTATTCAAAAATTGAAGAAGCCCATTTGTCTCTTACCCAACATCAATCAGTTAAAGTTGAACCGGCTGAGCAAACGGATAACGAAGATATCAAGGAAAATGTTTGTGCCGATCAAGCTTCATCTGTAGGTTAGTAGTGTGAGCAACAATAAAGTATTTATTATAGGAAAAATACCTTATTTCTTTTCTGCATTAGTTTTGTACAGAACGAATCCGGTTTCCTTCGTCTTGGGAACATTCCACTTACATACATATTACTTATATACATTTGTGTTTTTGATTGTAATTTAATTGTTCGAACCCTTGACACCCACAAAAAAAATCGATTGTTGGTAGATAGGTATTTCAATTCAAAATAAGTGTAAAACTTCTCGACTCGTATTGTATATAATTGTATATACTCGTAATAATTTATTTTTAGAACAAAAATAAAAGTCAAGTAACTACTTAGATTCAAGTTTTATATTTAGTTTTCGAGTTTTTAATTTCAATGAAATTTAGATTTTATAGTCATATGATATTGAAATTACCGTCTAATTTTAAAATCATGAAATACTTTTCTTTTTAAGATCACTTTTTAGAAACAGAAAAAAGTACCCCTCTTTTTTTTAACTCTAAATCGTCAATCCTAAATAATTAATCTTAATACCTACAATCCTAAATAATTAATCTTAATACATATTGGATAATGACCTTACAGTTACTGTGTCAAAGAAACGAGGTAGAAAACCAAAAGTATCTAAAACTCAAAAAGAATCAACTATTAAAAAAGAAAAATTTGAAGAAGAAAATTATGATGATGAGAATGATGAAATTAAAGAAGAAGAAGGTAGTGATTCTGAGCAAAACACCCCCAGCGAATCTGCAGACGGTGCTTTGAATTTTGATGATGCAAATAGTGAAGATGAACAGCCCAAAGAGAAGAAAAAACGTGTCCGTGGTCTTAAAGTAGATGAAGCCGATGAAAAAATTGCTAATTATTTGCAATTAAAATGTGACATTTGCTCACAACAAGCTCAAACATTGGCCCTGTTAAAAGTCAGTAGCTTATTCTGTAGTCACATAAATTTAAACAAAAGAAATATTTTTTTGCATTTTTTAGGCTCATTACAGAGATGCTCATGATAAAAAAGGTTATGCTGTATGTTGTAATAAAAAATTTTATAAAAGATACTTGCTTGTAGATCATATAGAAGTTCATTTAAATCCAGAATACTTCAAGTACGTTTGTCTGGCTGTTCTAAAGCTAAAATTGATAATTTTTTTTAACTTTACTATTCATTTTCAGGTGTAGTTATTGTCAAAAAATTTTCTCAGTTGCGGATTGCTTAAAAAAACATGTGAAAGATGCTCATGAGACTGAAAAAGTTGAATATTTTTGCGATCAATGTCCTAAAAAATTTATCAGGTGAAAATCAAGGAACTTTTAGAAAAATACAGGAAAAATTTGATAGATTTATTTATTTTGTAGGCAAATGTTGTTAGACCGTCATAAGGCGTACCACAGACCAATAGACGAATGGACAGATGTTTGTACTATTGAGAATTGTACAAAAATGTAATTTAATTAAACTTTTATTCATGTACTTTTTTGCATACAAAATTGGAACGAAAAAAAAATAATTTTTTGTTATTTTTTTTATTATTACCATTAATTTTACAGATTTCCCAGTAAATTTTATCTAAGATCACATATTATATTCACTCATAACAAGCTTCCTCATAAAATGTGTCACATTTGTGGGCAAAGTCTACCCTCTAATAAATACAAGAAACATCTCAGAGAACATGAAGGAATTCCAGAGCCGAAGGTTCAATGTGATATTTGTGGAGCTTGGTAAATTATTTTTTTAAAAAATTTAATACAAACAAGTTAAATTTATGTTTCATAGGGCAAATAATTTTTATTTATAATGTTTAAGGTTGATCAAAAAATATCTAGCTACTCATAAAGTAAATCACGAAGAAGCTACAATGACTCATACTTGTACCAAATGTGGGAAAATATCACCTAACAGACGGGCTCTTTATATTCATATGAGATATACCCATGCTGAGGTCTGAGTTTTTTTTGATATCATTATTCAATTTTATTTTGATGATAACTTCTTTCTTAGGTACGGAAATTCGAATGCAGTTTTTGTCAGAAAACATTCAAAAGAAGATTAGCACTTAAAGTATTTTTTATTCAAAATATTTTTTAAATAATTCCTATAAGTAACTTTTAATTTTTAGCAACATATTGGTATTCATACTGGAGAAAATTTATACAAATGTCCTTATTGCCCAAAAACATTTACATATGGTAAATTTTATATAATTTAAATTGTTAATGTATTAATTTTATGGTTTATGTTTCTTAATATATAAATTTTATTTTAGATTCAAACTTCCATAATCATAAGAAAAAAGACCATCCACTCGAGCATGCTGAGGAAAAGAAAAGAAAACCTCGGACCGATTTTGTAAAATGTGTTGAAATCCAAGAACAACAGCAAGAGCAACAACAAATGATACAGAACCAAGTAGCTGCGGGTCAACTACCGCCATCATTACTAATTAAATTTGAGCTTGACAATAGAAGTAATGATTGAAGTATTCTTTAACGAATCGAGTTCTGATATTTAATTCTTAATTTTTATAATTTTATAATATATGTTCGTAGTGTTTCAGGGGCTTCCGATGTTTTATTACACACATATATTTAGTTTTTAATATTTATTACAAATTTAATTTTAAATGTTTATGCGTTCTTCAATTGACATCTCAATTTGATCTTAATTTAATCTAAATTATTGGAAAGTAAAGCCTCAAAAATTGACTAAGAATTAAAAAATGAAATTCTAAGTAGTTATAATTATAACTGAGCGATACGGGAACTAATTGCATACATATTTTTACCGGTTTCTTTCTATTGGCAATAATAAATTTTTGTGAAAAAAAATCCGTGGCCCAAATTACGATAATTTTTATTTTTGAAAATGTGTTATCAAAAAAATTGCACACCATTATCAAATCAGGAAACAAAGATATTTCTGGAAAAATTAAAAGAAATTTCCACTACTAAAAGTGCTTTTCATACTTGATAAGTGGAAAAAATCTCACAGTTCCGGAAAAAACAAAATAGGTGCGAACAAGGTATTAGAGAACCTGCCATTCGACTTAACTCACATTTTGTTTCCCAACATTACTAAAGCGGGACCAAATGGTATCAAGAAAATAATTAATCAATTTACGTATAGATATATTTTATTCATATTTTTGCATTCAAAGACGAAACTAAATGTGAAATTTTTTAATACATTTTCAGAATTCGATTTTATTTTACAATTAGAATATAGAAATTTTATGGAAAAATTACTTATATTATAGATTTTTGTCTTTTAACTATAAAAATAAAGACTATAAATATTCAAATGTTATTTTCGTTTTCCTATAAGAATGTTTTTTAGAATTTATATCATTTCTAAAACTAACATTATCTGATCCCGCAAGATTTTAATTATATTATTCTTTGAATCGAACAATTTATTTGACAACTTTTTTTGTTTGTTATATGTTATAATATATCGGGGCATCAGGGCCAAAAAATAATTTTTAGAACATTTTTTTAATTAGACCACCATTGATTACGAATTCAAGGTTTTATTGGTTATAAAAAAACAATTCTTTTTAATTATGTACATTACACAACATACATGTTATATTACCGTATTCATTTTACAAAATATTTTATTACAAAATAGAAATAATTTATTACATTTTTCTCCGTTTTGATAAGGTTGGCTTATCAAAAACTTGCTTTATTCCCCCAGCTTTTTCATTGTGGAATTTAATATTGCTCGATGTGTCTGCATACCACGGTGAATCGAATTGTGTTGTATCTTGGTCAACTAAATGCGTATATTTGGTACGTCCACATCGTCCAAAATTTTTAACTTGCATAACTTTTGGTAGAATTGTTTTATCGAAATGATCTTCCAAAGTTGCTTGTGCGAAATCACGCTTCAATACATCATCCTCTGCATCCAAATAGAATGCACCCCGATGATAATATTTTTGTAAAAACTTATATTTTCCTTTTGCTGCTTTATTTGTTATTACTTTTGGATTAACACGTAATTCTTGACGTCGTTCTTCTTCTGTCATTCCTCTCATTTTGTCAATTTCAACCTTTTCACGTTCTAAACCTTCCTTCTCCTCCCGGTCACGTTTAATTCTTTTTAATTCACGAAGCTTCCATGCTTCATACTCAACGTCATCATTTTCATCATCCGTACAAACGTCATTGATATTCGGCTCACTATTATCCGGTTTAGCTTTATCCAGATCTTTCTTTATGCTTTCTTCCACCATTCTCAATGTTTGACGACGTCTCTCTTTAGCAGCTTTTTTAGTCTCAATTTCAAATTGTTTTTGTTTCGCAGCTTCACGTTCCTTTTCAGCAATAGTTGCACGATCTTTTTTTCGGACAAACAGTGGCTTCAATCTAGGTTCATTTTCTTCTTCGTATTCAGAACTCTCTGAATCAGAAGTTTCAGAATCCGAAGCTTCTGATTGCTTTTCTTCTTCTTTTTGTAGTACTTCTTCCTCCTTTTGTTGCTGTAACATTTTATGACGCAATTTCTGTCGTCGGCTTTCGATTTCTGTATCACTCAAATCAGAATCTTCACTTTCAGAAGCTAAAGTAATTTTTCTTGTAGCAGTGGTACGTTGTTCATCTGATTTTTCATTTAAAAAATCGTTATCTTCTTCAGATCCACTGTCTTCGGATTCTGTAACAGCTTCAGGTTCATGAATACGACGACGCTCAGAACGATCATTTTCTGAAATTTGAATAGCTTTTAAACGTCTTATTCTTGGATCATCAATTTCTTCATCGTCAGGCAGTTCTCTTGCTTGAATTTGTTCAATTTGAATTTCCTGCTGGTGAATACGTCGATTATCAATGAAATCCTCTAAATCTGATTCATCGTCAGTAGTATCACCACGGGCATAATCTGGTCGTTTTCCAGAAACATACCGTTGTACTTTGACTTTTTGCATGGATATTTCACCTAAAAGAACAAGTGATAATTTTTTTTATAATATTACTATTAAGAGGTTAAAAATAAAGAGAGCGCTGAATATGCCACAAAAAAAAATTTAAAGTTCAACTCCTTTGGTAGGTACCAGTATCTGATAGTATAACTTAATTCGATGAAACATTAAGACAACAGGTCCAACATTACCCGTTATAATTGTTGTTGTGATTAGGTAAGTGTGTAAGTAGAGAAAATAATCTAGAAATAACTTAATATTAATTAGTTATTCCTAAGTAGGTAAGTGTTGAGGAAGTCAGAGTTCAATTTGTACTGTTGTAGCATGGATGGATTATTAACCTAGGTGTTATTAGTTTTGTAAAAACTGTTGTAAATATTACCTTTATCATTTCGAACTGGGATTGCTCCAGCTGTACTCTGAATACCAGACACTGTTGTAGGATTGTTACTCATTTCTCAATATTTCTTTTGAATAGGTAAGTAATAAATAAAATTTTTTTTTTATTAATTTTAAGTTTCAATTAGAGTAGAATTATTTAATTTAAAAATTTGTTTTTTTTTATTTTATTGTCTACTCAGAAATAAAGAAATTTAATTTCTTCCTGAAATTAATTATTCAAATAAATAAATAAAGATCAATTTTTATAATTTTATTAATTTTTTGTTTTTTTTTTTTAATGTTTAGTTCAATTCACTGCTGCTGCTGACTGCTTACTGGATACTGATTGCAACTTGCAAGGATGTCAAAAATTGATATAAACCCAGGTAACAGGGGTGTTTTCAACAATTGAATCAAACTAACAAGTGAATTTTAAAAGTTTGTAATCATATGACCGAAATAAAAATTAAAATCATTATTTTATGTAATTAATTTTTTTTATTAAAATAATAAAACATATATTTAAATTATTATAAAATAAAAATCTTGTAAAAAAACTATTATATAAATTTCTATGAATAAAATTATTCATTGTTGATAGCCCTGTCGTCACCACCATAGTAACCACCTGCGCAAACTGGACGCAACGCAAACGTTAATGACTTCCTTCCTAATAAAATACCTAAATTTTTTCTATGAGAAATTTACAAATGAAACAAGACGCGACAGATGCGGCGCAAACGTTAATGACTCGAAAACCATATAATCGCGTAACTTTAGCGTCGTTAACGTCGCGTCATTAACGTCAACTTCGAGACTGTTGGCGTCCATACATTTTCATATATTTAATATTTTTTGCGTGATTCGCGTTGCGTCCGTCACATCAAGTTTAATATAAGTTTATCAAAAACATAAAAAATAAATAAATAAAAACAAACATCAAAATTTTTGGATTGGATGGAGATGCAGATAGCAGATGGATGGAGATAGAAAAAAAAAGAAAATAATAGAACTTTTCAAAAATTTACAATTTTATTGTAAAATAATAATAAATGAAATAATTTAAAAAAAAAAAATTAATTAATAGTTAATTAAAGATAAAAAACAATAAATTGAAATTAAACATTCAATATTTATCGAAGTGGATTTTTATTTGAGATTTTAAGATGAGTGACAACGAGGACGAGGTAGATAATCTATTTTATTTTTTCTGTTCTTTTAAATGCGATTTAAAAAAGTTCTTTGAATTTAGTGGAGTGGATACCTATTTAATTTACGTTTCGGATTTTCAAACCTTTTTTTAATAATTAAAAAAAAATTCAATAACATTGCAAATCAAAGTAAAAAAATGATATAAGTGTGTACCTATCTATTCACTGAGTTTATTGTCGCTAACTAGGTACCAACTGATTCATTCACACTATAGGTACCTACCTATTAAGACCTAACTTAAATTGTAGTAAAATGAAAGTGGAACTAAGTACCTAGTTAGGTAGGTACGAAAGTATTAGAAAATTTCATGCGATATTGGTATTTCAAAGCCCTAGAGATTTTATGCGAAATGTTTCTAAAAATTTCTTTTTAATGTTCTATGATATTTTGGCCTTGGGATTTGAATTCTAGTAACCGTGAGACAAGTCCAAATACCTACCTGCCTACCTATATTAATTCGATTTTATCAAAATTCAAACCTACTTTTATACTTACTATAAAGTGTTGCTATACAACCAAAAAAATCTACCGAATAGGTGGTACATTACCATCAAAATATGTAGTGTAATTACCTAACTTTCATAAGTAGGTACCTACCTACCTGTACTTAATATTTTTATAATTTAGCGAAATTTATTTGAATCCAGATATTCCCTATTAAAAACAATGGCGACTTATTTGCTAAAAGTTATATTTCTTTAGGTAGGTACTCTTTTATCATGGTTTTGCTTACTTCACTGCATTTTATTATATAACTAGATTCCTGGTAAGTAATAGCAATATTACAAAATCCTTACTATTCATTCGATAATTTTTTTCTGAATATCGTAAGAATCAGAATACACATTATAAACTATTTTTAATCATCAAACTAACATCAAAAATAAAATCAAATTCTCTAGATTGAATTTTGTCAAGTGTTGCCTCACAACGAAGACGAAAATGTTAAATCGAAAGCAGTTGTTAAAATTTCAACAAATCAAATGCCAAGCATTGAATTTCATCGATTGGAAGCGAAAACTGATTTAAATTTGCCACCATCAAATTGGTTATGTACATCAAATACACTTGGTTCTCAGATTCATCAAGCTGTCCACGGTAGTGTTGGATTTGCTAGGTAAGTATTATTTTTTTTATAACAAGTTTTGTTTTAATTATTATTAATTATGTTGTGATATTTTTAGTTTTCGTATGGCACATATGTTTGCTGATTGCCTAGGCGATGTTGATGTCGTTTCTGATGCTGAAAATATAAAAAAATTATTAAAATTACCATATTCTAGAAAAAATGTTATAAGGTAAAGATTTCAAAATTATTTTCATTCATTTATTTTCTTTTGTTTGTTTTATATATTAGAAAGTTGAATTACTTGTACCTGTGATTACTTAATTGCACTTTTCGAACTTTCTGAGCTTTTTTGTTGGTCTATTATTTGTCTAGTCTGTCTTCATTTATAACAATCAAACCACAAATTTTTTGATTAATGATGATTTTTCAACTTAAAAAAATGAAAAAGTTTAGAAATGAATTAAAACTAATTTCTAACATACTACATAAACTTTTAAAACATAGCAATTGTTTATAGAGTCAGTCTCCTATTTTTTTTCTTATATTTCTAGTATGATGATTCATAAAATAGGAAATGCCATATTAATTGATGAATTTGATATTCAAAAATATCTATTGAGGAAAACAGATGATGATTGGAATTGGTTAAGAGAATTTATTCATGAAAATATTTTAAATAGATTAAAAAATGAAAATAATAAAAATGTTTGCCTCAAGGATAAATCTCGTGAAGCAATTTATAGAAAAAATTTATTATCAAAATTTTTATATTATACAATACAGCAATCAACTGATAATTCGGCCCCTAATAACGGAGACACTTCAATATTCAATATCAACGTAGATTCAAAATTAACAAGTGACGAAAATACGTCATTACCTTTATTAGGACCAATTCTACCAGAACTAGAGCAAATGGAATTTGATGAAAATGTTCCAGACCCAAAATCTAGTCATACCTTTAATAGGTAGAATAATTTTTTTTTAAGAAATCATTTTATCTAAATTATATTTATACATGTTCTTCATTTAGAAATGTTATTTGGACCTTTGAAGACATAAGGATGTTGATTGGAACAGATATGGCTATTTTTGGTGGAGGTACTAGACCTTGTATAAGGTAAAATAAATATATTTTGATTATAGAAATAAAATAGGAATACAATTTTTTCCTATTTATAGTTTACGTCTTCGAGAGATGACAAAGCCCATCAATGTATTAACTGGAATAGATTATTGGCTTGACAATTTAATGTGCAATGTTCCAGAAGTCGTTATGTGTTATCATTTAGATGGAATTGTTCAGAAATATGAATTAATAAAAACTGAAGATTTACCTTACTTGCAAGACTCGCAATTTTCACCACATTTAATACGAAATGTTGCACAAAATATTCTATCATTTTTGAAATCAAATGCAACAAAAGCCGGTGAGTATCATAATTTTTAAATTCTTAATTAGAATTCAGCGTCTCTAGATCTAGAAGAAACTTAAAGTCCCTGTTTTAGATAGGCAAACAGGGACTATACATATATATACATACAACTACACCATTAAGAACATTATGTGCCACTAAAATGTCTTCTCGATTCTAAACTTTGCAAAGTCATTATTTTAGAATCTGCGTAAAGCGTTTGGCAAGAAGAAATTTTGAATGAATATCTTTCAACATACTGTAACTATAACAAAATTAAAATATTAATAAATACATCTTTCATTTTAGGACACACTTATTGGTTATTTAAGGGAAAAAATGATGACGTAGTGAAATTATATGATCTAACAACTTTAACAGAAAACGCTACGAATAATGAAAATCCAAATGAAAATCAAACAAACTTTGACGAGAATGTTAATGAAGAAAATAAAAATGACAATCCGTTCACAATACCTGTTGGCATGTTACTCTATACTGTAGCCAGAAATATAAAAAATACTTCAAAAAAAAAAGTTTCACCCCAAAAAGCTGGTTCAATTAAAGCTCTTTTAGAAAATTGTATTCAATTGTTACCAAAAGAGAAATATCCTCAAATTGTAACATCATCACATTATATTTTAGCTGATTTGTATGTACCAAATAATATTGATCCGAAATCCCCCGAATTTGAGAGTGATTTAGATTCCGATACTCAATCAGCATACGATGAAGATTTTGAATACGATGAAAGTGATTGTGAGAGTGAAATTAATGAAACGGGAGTAGCTGTAAAAAACATCAGTGACACCTTAAAAGATTTCACAGAAACTGATAGACATCGGTTAAAAATTACTACAAAACGTTTGAATCGACCACCAAGTCCGTTACAAGTTTCGTTAGATGAACGATGCAAGAAAGCTCTTCAGCATGTTTCTGAAGGATTGAGTTGTTGTCAGTTTTTTACCAACACTGGTAAGGAAAATCGTCGTGAAGAAGAAAAACGAAAGAGAATAATTGAAGAACTGAACCCAAATATGGCTAAATCATTTCAACCAATCCCTCTACCGTATGAAAGATTAATGAAACAAGAAGAACCCAAAATTGCTGATCCGGATATTCCAATTCCACTTTCATGGATAGATAAAACTGAAAATAAAATATCAGAAAGTCGAACACCCACTAGAAAGAAAAAATTCAAGTCTAAAACTATAAAACCAGATGAGTCCAATCAAAAAATTATAACAACATCATCTGGTAAAGTTAAATTAAGTGGCTCTTGGGATGTTCATTTAAAATCATTATTATTAGAAAAAGCATGTTTAACTTTTGCATGCCAGGCTGAATACAACTATGTTGAAGAAAACTATGGTAAGTTTGATACTGTATTTTTTTAACAACATTGTTATGTATACTAATACAATCTACTATATTTATTTATTTATATTTCCAGGTAATTGCTTAAAATGTATTGACATTGCTGTAAAATTTCAAGAATCTCTAAGTGTTTTGATAAATAATTATTCGACAGATTTAGAATCAGTTTTATCTCAAAAAAGTTGCTTATTTGGACGAGCAGGTGACTGTTTCTTTCAAATCGTTAAAAATTGGTCAAAAACTGAAGATTATTGTGATCAATACAAAAGTTTTTCAACAGAATATGAAGAATTACTAGAAAAATTCGAAGATATTGAAAACAATACTGATTCTAATGATATATCATTCAGTCCAGCTAAAAATATAGAAGAATCTTTAGTGAGAAGTTGTCAATTATATGAAAAATCATTGGAATATGCGAATGATGAATCCAAGCCAGAAATAATGCGTCGTTTGGGTAGTTGTAGAAATGAATTGGGTTTGAAGTATATGTATTGTGCCCAAGAAGAATACACTAAATTTGGACAACAAAAAAATAATGCGACTGACGAATTGGATGAATCTTCGTCAATTAAAGAACCCCTTTATCAAATTTTATCAAAAAAATCATACGACAGTTTGTGTCGAGGAATACAAGCATTTGAACAAGTCAATGATACTATAAATTTAGCATTTCTTTTATGCAATATGGGTAGATTTATGCGTTATCGTGCTCACGTACATTTTAGTGGTGAAGATCCTGACGATATGATGTCTATGAGAAAAAAATTTTATCAACAATCATTTTCATATTATCACAGAGCTTTATCAATTTTAGAAGACCGAAAACATAATGAAGAACTATGGGACGTTATAAATTGGGAATTATCGACTGCATTATTTATGTTAGGAAAAGAAGTACAAGATTTTAGTACTAAAAAGGAAATTTCCTCTGAAGATGTGGAAAAAGAAATAATTGAATTATTGCAAAAAGCATTAAAATCTTGTGATACAGAAACACCAGGACCAAGAAAAATACTTTATAATTTTCGCAGTGGATTAATTTACGGGCGGTTAGCATCATTTTATCATTCGAAATTGAGACGAAATTTTAATGAAGATAAAAAAAATTTACAATTATGTAATTTATATTATCAAAAGGCTGTTAAAATATTAGAGGCTTTAAAAGAAACTAAAGATTTTTTAACAATTCAATTGGAAAGAGTGGCTTTACATGAGTTTTTAGCTGAAGGTATTGTTTTAAATTACTACTAAATTTTAGAATAAAAAGACTTTTGAAAGTATATCACAAACAAGTTAGAATACAGTCAAAAAACCAGAATCAATATTATTTTAATTCTTAGTTACAATTTTTTTTTTATTTTTATAATTAGAAAATTTTAAGTTTATTATCTTTTTTAGTTTCAGGGAACAATAATCAAAAATCTAAACATTTTCAGCAAGGATTAGAAATATTTCTACAATCGGCAAATGTTATTGGTGGTATGGTTGAAAATGATGTAGCCGAGGATTGTCAAACATCAGATATTAATCAACTTCTTAAATTGTTTGAAAATCGTTTACAAAACTCTTTGAAGACATTGACTAAATTAAGTATGCTAAAAAATGAACATAATAAAACTGTTAAAACAAATATTTATAAAATTATGTTTAGTAAAACTTTAAATAGAAAAAAATATGAAAACTTAAAAGAATATGCGAAATATTTAGCAGAATTATTGGTAAATATTAATTCGATAAAAAATTCTAACTAATTCGTGACGCAAAAAATAACAACATACCATTACAAAGTGACGGGCGAACATTAGTAATATTATTATCTCAGTAAGCAGCAACATTTTTAAGTTTATCTCATTGTTTTTCTATGCGAATATTTAAAATTAAAATATACCATTTTACATGATTTAAGTGTAAAAAAAAAATATTTCTTGGTTTTTTTATTTATAAAATTACATTTTTTAAGTCATCGAAACTTTAAACAAACTTATTAAATATTATCTATAAACTATTAATTAAGACTACCTACACCTATTTAAAAAAATTGTAATAAACTAATTTTTAGTATACATTTTTTAAATGTTGAAATTCATAACTTTTTTTTATGCATATATCTCTTATTCCCAGCTACCGCGCTGCAGCCTCAATTATTTAATACCAATTTTATTCAAAAAGAAAATTTAATTGTGAGCCAACAATCGTTAATACTAATTTTTACCTCAGTTTTATAAAAGTTGTAAATTTTTCTGACAATTCGAATAGGTCGAGTTAAATGTGATAATTGATGAACAAAAGTATTTGAAGTCAACATTTTCATCTATGTACTATGTATGTATAATATTTTAAAATTTTGGTCACATAATATGTAGATTGCTAAGCCTGAAGAATGCTTGCTGAAAGATTCATATTAATGTTTATGCACAGAAAGTTAAGCATAATTATATTGATATTATAATTTTATTTTCATACAGTATCCATAATGTACATTAACAGGTCATTTTAAAATTCAGTTGGTTCCTCTTAAAAATGCGTTGAACGTTTATTAAATAAATAACAACATGAACGAATGATTTGTACATACTTACTTTATTTTATTGAATGAATAGAATAACAATAGTGATGTAAAAATTTCTCGAACATTTTAAAATTCCAATCATGTTCTTGATAGAAAAAAACAAAAATTGCATTAATATTTTTCAATGCAAATAGATGCTTCTGTAAAAAGAATTTTCTATACCTACATAATATTAAATTTTCCCATTCTTTTATATTTATACTTTTATTATACAATAAAAAAAAGAAAACAATGTAAATTTAATGCAATATTATATAATTGTAATGTAATAAATTTTGTATGTTCTATCCCGCCAAAAAAAAAAAAAAATTGAAAATTTATTTAAAAATACTAAATCATCATCATTTATACATAATGTAGTACGATTTATTTATTAATTTTCTGGCAGTGAAAGTATCCGGATTGGGTGAAATATAAATTTGCATTAAGTTAAAACCATCATATTGGTAATTTCCAATAGCTTCCAGTTTGGATTGTTCTAGAAATGAATTAGGTTTGAAATATATGAATTGTGCCCAAGAAAAACGCACTATCTCACAATATAATTTTCTATTATTTTTCTTTGTATTTTCAAGGATTAAATAATAATGATTTGTGTTATTATTCTAAATTTATTTACCGTATTTAAAAAAATAAATAAATTTGATAAAAAGTTAATTATAACCTATTATAACTTATACGAAATATAAGCCTTACTATAAAAAAATGTTAGGCATAAATAATATTTTATAACATAGGTATGTACTTTGATTATTGTCTATTATTATTCATACCAACTTGATCAATTAAGAATAATTATTTTCATTGATAAAAATATTTTTTTTTTTATTTTCAAATTATTTTTATATAGATATATTGTCCATATTTAAGTTAAATAAATGGAAATGAATAAATAAATACATTAGTCAGGATTTACAAACAAAGATATAGAAGGCCTCTCAAACTACTACTATTTTCAATCATAATCAACCCTCTTAAGAGTATGTATTTTAATTTTGTTTTTAATTTTCATTCATAATGCAATATGAATAAATTATATAAAACAATTGAAAGAAATTATTTAGCCTTTAACTAAATAGAATTAATTTGCTTAACATTTTTTTATTTAATTATTTATTTTTAAGCCGATTTAATTGTTTTCCCTACAAATTTAATACGCATGCATAATTAAAATTATTTAAATTTCATTAAAAACAAAAATTCATACCGTTGTTAAGGTGAGCCAACGTTAGTTAAAAAAAGGAAAAACTTTGTGATATCAATTAATCATTAATTGATTAAATAATAGAAAATAATAGGAATAATATTAATTGGAATTGGTAATAGAAAATGCAATAAAATTCTAAGGTGAAGATTAGAGCAAAAACTATAAATTTATAAATGAGATAGAAAAATTGATAAGGTTTTATGTTTATTTATTAAATGCATATACGTAAATTATGGCGCAGTGAAATAAGGCCGCGGGAAATAAGGCCGCGATAGGTTTTTTGTTGCGGTCTTATTTCATTTTGAAAAATGAAATAAGGCCGCGAAAAAATCCTCGCGGTCTTATTTCATTTTGAAAAATGAAATAAGACCGCATAAAATTCCTCGCGGCCTTATTTCGTTTTGAAAAATGAAATAAGACCGCGACAAAAAAAAAAATTAATCGGAGGGCTAATTTCATTTTGAAAAATGAAATAAGGCCGCGAGGATTTTTTCGCGGCCTTATTTCATTTTGAAAAACGAAATAAGGCCGCGAAAAAATCTTCGCGGCCTTATTTCATTTTTCAAAATGAAATAAGACCGCAACAAAAAAACGTCGCGGCCTTATTTCCTGCGGCCTTATTTCCATCCCCCGTAAATTATAAAACAAGCTAAATGTGTACATCTGATCTTAATAAGAAGTAATTATCTCTTCCCTCAACTCAGCGTTGAAAAAATATTGTTAGTAACAAAAGTTTAAATTTTTAAATTTGGTACATTAAGCTTGTTGTGGGAAACTACTTCAGGCAGGACTAAAAAAATAAAGGGTCTGTTTATTTTGTTTATTCTTAAAAAGCTGAAATACTTACTACATTTTATTATTAAATAAATGAATACAAAGAACAAATATGTAAGCTTTAGTAGACCCAATAAAAAATCATAATTTTTATCATTATTATCATATTATAGCAAGGCCAAATGTATCATTGAACTATAATAAAAAAATAACAATATTATTGTAATTGTAAGTATATTTTTGATTTCTTACTAATTAAGTAATTTTTTTTTAAATTTTCATTTACAAATTCTATAATACGTTTTACGCGATTATATATTTAGTTCATTTGAACTTTACGAATTTTCCTTCAACTATTGAAGGTGAAAATGTTCCAAAAATCTATTATAATTCATATATTCATAATTTTATTATTAATTTTTTAAAACTGTATATAACTATATTAGAAATTTTACTTTAAATCTAAATTTCCAAAATACTTCAAAATGTTTTATTTTATTAATGTCCACAAAGTGTTTTCAAAACTTTGTATTTTTGTATATGAAACATTTATACCGCCAAAACTTAGTTTAAAGTTAATCTTTTCTTCCTATATACATATTATACACGTTAAGATTTTATTGTTTCCGAACTGCCAAAGAATCATAACAAAAAAATTATAGTGTACATTTTAATTCATTTATAAATATATTCAAAATCCTATTTTGTTACACGTTAAAAGAAAATAAGTCCTTTCTTAATTGCATCAATATTCTTCGTTCGGTGTTTTTTGATTTTTAATTTTGAAATCACGTAAACATTATATTCCTTTAATAAAAAAAACATAAAAAAATTCTCATATTATGAATGGAAAAGTATTATAATAACTTAACAAAAAATTAAATAAAATTAAAATAATTATCAAAATAGAAAATAAAAAAAAAGTAAAAAAAAGATATAAAAAGGAAACGAATTTTTCTTTTGTGTTTTAGTAATCGTTAGTTAGTTAGAACGTGAAGTTTGTATTTAAAAATAAAAAGCTTTGAATATAAAATGTTTATTAAAATTATTGTAAGTTAATTATATAGTATAATATCACATTATTATAACATACATATAATACTTATTATTTGAAATAAATAAGTTAATTATAAAAAAAAATTGATTAATGTTATCAAAAATTATTTTCAAATATTGTGTTTGTAAAATCTGTGATCTGTGTGTTATGTGCAATATCATTTTGGAACCCTAAATATTTATTTATTTTTTTTTTTATTAAAGTTACCAAATCACTAGGTGGGATACCTTTTATGCTTAAAGAAGCATGGATTTGATAATGGAAAGGAAGTTTAGACGGGATTTAAAAGTGGGATAGTTAGTAGGTAATCATGTACACTTGTCGGGAACAATTTTAATGGGAGAGCATTCCACATTCTCGAGGTGCGAACTGAAAAGGCCAAAACGAAAAATACTCGAAAAAAAATTATTATGGTTTCCATTTCATCATTAAATTGACATGAGTTTAATAGAAAATAAAATACTCTACAAATCTTTACTTCTAATTCAATATAACTTTGTTGAAAATAAATTAAGTAATTTCTTTCAATAAAGTAATATTAGTAACAATTTAATGAAGGAAAGGAATAATAGAAACCATAATATTTTATAAGATGATAAGATAAATAAATAGCTCTATTTTAAAAAAATTAGCTACATCACTTGCTGTTAATTTCATATTCAAATCTTTTAAAATATATTCTAAAAACTTTAATAAAAGTTTAACAGCAAAATTCAGTCACTTGATAACAAGAGCTAATATTACAATAAAATAAATCATTTTATTGTACAATTAAATTCTATATAACTTAATAATTATTTATATTTATATAATGGTCCAGTTTTACTGGATAGTATAAGCAATATTTGTCAAAGAAGCGTTTTTAATTAATAATAAAAAATTAAATTAAATTAAAAAATTAAATTAAATTAAAAAATTGCAATGTATAAAAAATTATTTGTCTCACCATCAACTCTCAAGTTATTAACAAATTAAAATCTCGAGTTAAAAGTTAAACTTATATGAAATTTCTTTAATTCTGCAACAACAACACAGATTGTTACTTACTTTTTGTTTTAAAAATTATTATTATCGTTATTATTATTATCATTACTATATCTTAGCTATTAATATTTCGTTGAATAATAATAATGTAGTGCTTCCCTAGAACTTTCAAAAGAGGTCATTTATAATTCATTTTAAGTCATGTGTAAACTGATATAGATAAAAGAAGTTTCTAAACGTCCTGTCATTAACAAAATAATTCGACATAATCTAAGTATACCTTTCTTTTAGATTTTTGATTCTTTTATGTTTGCAACAACAAAATACGCTTCTCATCCAAAGCAAAATGAAATTAAAAGTATTTTCACTCGAATTTCTTGTATATAACACTTTTCAATAGAAAACCAATTTTAACGATCTTATTCAATTTTCATAAATGCAAATCTACCGAACAAAATAAGGCAAAAAATATGTTTTTGAGGAAGTTGAATCATACGTTGAATTTTAAATCATTAAATCTTTTTAAAAAATTTAAAGAATTGCTAGAATGATAATTAATATACACATTATGAAATTATATTGCTTGAAATTGATACATATTATATTCGAACTAAATTTGTCATTTATTAATCAAATTTGATGATATTCTTAAACTTCCAATGTCATCATGTTACTTAAATTGATATTAAATAGAACATAGATCGTATATAATCTTTGCCTTGATAAGCATTTCGAGTTTGAGATGAACATTTAGATCAAGATAAGAAAAAAATAAGCTTAAGCCTAAAGTCGGGGAAGCGTGCCAAAAACAATTAACAAAACTTTTTTCAATAAAAACAAAAAAAATTATAGGTAAAATGGAAATCAAAAAAAAATTAAGGGTAAAAATATAATCTCGGGGATATTTTTTATAAAAATTGTTTGTATAATTACATATTATATATGTAGGTATAATCAAAAGCAATTCATATTTAACTTATTATAAGTTTTCACTCTCAATATCCCAATAATTTTTTTTATATTCAATTCTACATGCAAACATTTATATAATTATGATGATTTTATTAATTATGTATTTATATTAAATTGGTGTGTTTTTTTTTTAAAATTAGCTCTAATTTTTTTTTTAATTATGTTCGCTAAATATATAAATTTTAATTAAAATTATTTTATAATTAAAGTGTTGATTCACACCAAAAAATATAATAAATAAATTGATTAATAATTTTGTCAAATCACTGTTACTCCCCTAAAATTCAAATTTTTTTTTCATGATTACATTTCATGCTATTTTTATGTCCCATTAAAATTGTGTTCTTCACCGAAAGTTTATATATTTTAACAATACCTTTTACAATCCTAAGAAGTTTTCTTTGCTCATATCTTCGTAAATCTTTATGCTCCTCCAAAAAGTATTACCCAGCTATCCAGGTCTTTCTTGTACGTACCGTCAGACACTGGTACGTGAGATTTATCAATTTTGAACTCATGGTTTGTAAGATATTTCATTTGTACATGAGCAAACCTAATTGCACGTGAGCAAACCTAATTGAGACTTGTTCAGACCCAGTATCTTTTTAAATTTGCATTCTTTTATGCAATCGTGATCGTTGCAGCTTTCGCGTTTATCAAATTTATTAATATTTTTATTGAAAAATTAAAAAAAAATACTAACCGGTATCCATAAATCTATAATCTTAACATTTTAAAATACTTTCATTATTTTTTCAAATTTATGAATTAATTTTTTTTTAGATTTTAATTTTGGCTGCTTTAACAACTGTTGCAATATGCGCTCCTAATCCAGATCCTCAATTCGGAGGTTGGCGAGGTTATTATAATGGATATCCAAATAGTATTTATGGTTCGAACTATGGCAGTAAGTAAACATTTATTTATTTCCAACAGCACATAAATTGATTATTATTCCCTATCAGTCATTAGAGAGCTATTTTGATTATAAGTTGTGAATTCACCCTAGGGATTACATTAAGCTTTTAGTCTGAAAGTCGAGAAGGACAAGAGACATTTTCTGACACAAGCAAAGTAATATGTACAATCTCCTAGTTTGTAAGTTGGGAAAACTAAGAGAAATACGATTATTATAAGTTTGCAAATGCTACTTTAGTCTGCGTGACGCAAATCTTAAAAAACCGTTTATTTTATTGACCTGTTTTCCAAATTCAACTCATCCCGCAGATGGTATCTCACCGAAATCACTTAACATACTCATTTCATTAATTTTTTTCAAATGTATTATATATATATATATATTTTGTCTGCCGTCATTCTATGACTAGTCTTTATCCTGCGATCTACGATATGTTGAGGCGTAGATTCTTTTCCCAGCTTGAGCTGAAATTTTTAAAACACTTAAATAAGGCTTATTTTTATTTTTAAAATTTGAACAATTAATATAGTTCTAACGTTTTTCCTACAATTCCCTCTTATTTTGTTTACAGTAATAATTAAAAATTTTTCCATAATAAAACAAAATTTATTTTAAAAAATCTTATATTTAAATTTTATTAGATAAAATTTATTAGTAATGATTTTATTTTTAGATTATCCATATTATAGTTCTTATGGTAATTCTTATTATGGTTATTATGGTTATCCATACTACGGATATTATCCATATTATAATTACGCCACCGGGTAATAAAACATGGAAATAAATTTTCATTATTATTACAGAAAATGAAATAAACATTCATTAGTAAGAAAACAATACATTTTTATATTAATTATTATAATATATAATTGTTTTTATTATCGATTTATTTTGATAAATAATTTATGGTTTTATTGGAAATTTAATTTGAAGAATATTTATTTTTAATGTATTATATATAATAATTAGATATAAGTCACATAAATTCTTGTAAAAAAAAGATTGATTTTAACTTTTTAAGCCTCCAATAAAAAAAAAATAAAATTTAATATTTTTGTAATTACATATAAAATAACGTAATAAAATGATGAAATCATTCTATGATGTGTATTTCAATTAAAAGAAAAATGTTGTTTAAAATAAATCATGATACTCAAATTTGTTATAAATCTATTTTGGAAAAGGATATTGAAAATGATATTAAAAATTGAGGTTTTTTTTACTTTTTTCAAAGGGTACGTTCATATCTCGAATTTTTTATCCTCTAGTATAATAGTTAATCAAAATTATTTTTTTTAACTACGATTTTCATCGAATGAAGGAAGAATTTTAAAACGAACCTATCCATTAGTAATATTTTTCTAACGAGAACCAAATTTCTAAATCTAAGAAAATTAATATATTTTTCTTTCGATATTATTTGTATGTGCTTATAATTCCATAATATTCCAGTTGTCATCTTTATAATAACATATCGGAATAGTAGCCAATTTTTCTTCAAAAACTAATGATAAAATTTTTATAACATTCTCTTGAATTGCATCGCATTCTGATTTCGGTGTATAATCATCCAGTGATGACCTGGCAATTGTTACACAAGTTGGAGAAATTATTAAATTTCTCAAAAATTTTTCAAATTTTAGATAATATTCTTTCAACTCAATTTCTGTGCTTATGTGATGAGGTAAACCATCACTATCCGATGTACAACCAGCATTATAAATTAATTGCCAATCAATTTCTAAATCTGAGTATTCTTTTTTAATTGAGTCAACCAAATTTTCAATGCATTCTTTCTGTAAATCATTTTCCTGATCCCATTCGAAATTATCTAGATTTCTTTCATTTTCTAAATGATCAAAAATCTCACCCAAATAACCTAATTGATATTTTCGATTTTCTGATATTTTTTCGAAATTATCAGTTTCATTATCTCCGCCAACACCCTCTTCTATTAGTTCTTTCGATTTCTCCCATTTAAATATTTCAATCAATTTATTATAACAATTTGATTTCTTATAAATTTCTAGGAATGGGTTAGCAGTACTAAAATAATCTAAATCTATATCTAATACATAATTTTTATTAATATTGCTAATTAATTTATCAATTAATTGCTGCTGCGATAACTCATCTTGAAATTTATCTAATTCTACAACTTCTAAATTTATTTTACGTTTATTAGAAAGACAATCTTCGGGGCAATAATTTCCCTCCGACAAAAAATAATCTATTGGTAAATCAACTTGAATTTCATTATTGAAATCTCCAATAGTAAAATCGTACGTGCCTTTTTCAATCTGGGTACACCAAGAATTTTTAATCCAAACTATTTTTGAAAAATGTCCAACATAGCATGCAGGCATTAACCAATTTTCAATGCTGAGTTCGTTTAATATTTGTTTTGATTTCTCATAAATAGTTGAAGCTGTCAATTCTCTTGGTATTACCTTAAAAAAAAAAAGATATTCAAAAAAAGTGGTAAAAAATTCGAAAAAATAAGTTTTTTTTACAGAAAATAGAAAGCAAACACGGTATTAGAGACATCAATAGTCATAGCATAGGTAATATTTTTATTCATGAATTAAATTATCGTTTTAAATCCAACAGTGACATAATCAATTGGATAATTTATTGAACATACGAATCATTCGAAAAGTTTAAAGATTTTTTATAGTTCGTATTTTTTTTTTTTAATGAAATTATATTTATTAAAGCTTACCATATCTGGATGAGAATCAAAATGAATAATAGTGTTATTAGTTAATGGAAGATGCCTGGATCCGAAACATCTATATATAAACTCCAGAACATCATTGTGCTCTTCGACAATAAATATTGGAATTTTTTTAAAAGTACGTAATGCTGTTGGTGTAGTTGTTGTTGGCTTCTCTTTAGCATTTAATGTAGTATCAAGTTTTTGCTTTTTATTTGGAACAATTTCATTGTCAGTAATTAAATTTGTAGAACTTTCGGCCATATCGTTCTTTTTTCCCTAGCTCCACAATTCAAAACAAGCAATACATTAATTTTTTTGTTTTTTCTTTTTTTTTCAGAAACTTTAATTTGGAGCGAAATGATACATTCAATTTTATAACTGAAAATTGAGAAAATAAATAAAAATGTGTATATTAAATTTAAATTAAAATAAAAAATTTGTAGTAAATTGGTGATGTAGTTCGGGTACCTACCTATCTAATTAATATCTGATTTTTCATTTTCTATTAAGAGATAAGCATATATACTCAACATTATTGTTGAACTGATTCTTCTCTTCTCTGACTTGGCGTTAAAAAAGTAAATAAAATAGGTAGGTAACCCAACAGTATTTCGAAAACTGATTGTTATAATAGGTAGGTATTTAATTAAGACAAAACAATTCTAAAATCTAATATATGGCTCTAAAAAGAGAATTTTATGCCTGGCTGCATCAAATCATAACCAAGAATA
This sequence comes from Hybos culiciformis, assembly GCA_964007475.1. Taxonomy (NCBI): domain Eukaryota; kingdom Metazoa; phylum Arthropoda; class Insecta; order Diptera; family Hybotidae; genus Hybos; species Hybos culiciformis. The sequence goes on along the minus strand of OZ023274.1, from coordinate 33,776,490 downwards.
TGAGATTTTGGACGGTGGTGTGGTAGGTATGTTTATTCCGGCTAATTGTAGCAGGGGACAACCAAAAAAATAAGTTCAATTTGGTTTGGGCTACTGCTTCAGAACTATAATATTGAATTAGGTAATTAAAGTTAAAAAAATATTCATTAAGAAGAAAATGTTACATAAACAAAAAAAATAATTAAAAAGTGAAAGTTTTATTTTGAAAATAAAAAAAAAACCCAACCAAAGTGAATCTAAAAAAAAAAACGCTTTTTTTTGTTTGCGTTTTCTTCCACACAGACTATCAATCTATTCATTTTTCTTCCCTTAAAAATGAGATTTTTACAATACATTTTTTATTTATTTTTTATTTTACCTAAAATTTATTTGAATTTTCTTATTTTAATTATTTTTAATTATCTTTAATTATAAAAAAAATTAATTTTTAAAAAATAAATTTTTCTTTTTCTTTTGTTGTCGTCTTGTTTTGTTGTTGTGTACAGCCAAAGTAAATTTACATTTAAAAGTAAGGAAACCAGATATATATGTTCAATTTTTTGAGCCAAAACTTTTCATTATTTGTTTTGTTTATTAATTTCACATATAGCAGTACATAGAAGTGCTTCTCGCGAAAGTTTTTTTGGTATAGAAATATTTTACATGCATTTTATTAGTGTAATTTAATGCCAATAATAAATTACACTAACAAAATACATGTGGAATATTTTTATTCTAAATACTTTTTCGGGAGAGATTCTAGAGTGTGTAACGGAAAACATTTTTGAGAACAGCATTAATAGGGGTTCACCATAAAAGAATTTGAAATATATACTGAATTTCAAACTAAGAATTTGAAATTCAGGACTTCGAATTCTTTTTATTTTGGGTTATGCCTTGTTCAGACAATGAACTCTGATCATGATAATCTTACTTTTTGAGATTATCTTTCTTTTTTTCATGATTTGCTTTCATTTCCACTCATTCCTACTTATTTTTTATGTATTTTGACTTTAATATTTGACATATTTTCTTTATTTACAAAATGTCAATAAAAATAATAATAATATTTATGTTTTTAATTTGTTTGTTTTCATGTTGTTTACTTTTTGTGTTTTCGTTTATAATCCTTCCTGTTCACACAGGTTTTCAAATGATGGTTATCTACGCAGATCACGACTAGGAAATCATGATTTAGTGCTTGTCTGAACAAGGAATAAGACATTATTTGAAAAATTTAAATAGTTATATTTGACTAAAACATAAAGTAGTTAAAATTAACTAGTTATTTTCAAGTAAATAAAAAACATCTAACATTTGTTTCAATCATAGAAATTCCACAAAATATAGAAAATTAAATTAGAACTCTAATAAATAAAGAAATGTTCTTAAATTTATTTAAGTTCGAACCAAAATCAAAGGTATGATTGGAAAAAAAATCCAGACATCACCCTGTAAAAGAAAATTTTTATCCTGTCATATTATTTATATTTTTGTGTCTATATTATGCCGAAAATACTAACCCAACACTCAGCTAAACCCAACACACACACACATTGTTTCTGTTTTATTTTCATTCATAAATTTTTCTATGGTAAAGAAGTGTGTGTAAAAGAAGATAGATTCCCAAATCCCAATTCTAATTCATTTCATATGTCATTTGAACGATACAAAAAATAAAAACAAATAAAAGATAAAACTTTGGAATAGAAAAAAATATATATTTTAAATTGTTAATTTTCATTTTATAGTTACTATAAAAAAATAAATATCTTTGAAGATTTAATTTTGTTTTTCTTTTAAAAATAAAAAATGAATGTCATCACAGCAGTTAAAATGTACATAGAAAAAATGACAAACGAAAGTGGTCCTGGAATGAAAATTATTTTGATGGACAGGGAGACTGTAAGGGTTTTTTTTATTATAATTTTTGATCAATTAAAAAAATATTAAAAATTTATAGGTAAAGTACCTAGGTACGCAAATATGGATTCATATTTAGCCAGAATCTAGTGGTTTAGTTTTTCCCCGATTTAACTTTCAAATCTACACCTACAGTGAAAAATTTCATTGCATTTACCTTTATATAAAATCAAATTTTATAGTTTAATTTTATTCTACTTTAATAATGACGGACTTGTTTTTTTTCTTTTAATATAAATTAATTTTTTTGTATAATAGGTATAATTATTATTCCTACCTAGAGCCAATAAGCAAATAAATAAAATTAAATAATTAATTTTTTTTTGTAACTGGGTAGGTATTCCTATCCAGATAGGGAAGGCAAAACTATACCTACCTTTATTTAATTATTAATTTTATTTTCCACAAGTGAAGTTCTGAAGCATTATCGTGAATTATGGCGTTTAACTATCATACCTATCTACCTACACCTAATCAGTTTCTTGCAATCTAGGATTTCACCCACGCCCAATTATCTTTCAAATAATCGGTAACCACCTAAAAATTTTCCGTTTCTTGATTTTTAAACCAATTTCATTCTTTTTGTGAAGTTTGTTTTTTTTTTTTGACAATTATTTTATTTTAGACAAGTATTATTTCAATGGCTTTCAGTCAGTCAGATATGTTACAGCGTGAGGTTTATTTATTCGAACGCATCGATTCTGGAAGATCCAATGAACGTTTAAAGCATTTAAAATGTATTGTTTTTATAAGGCCAACAAAACAAAATGTTGCATTGTTAGCAGATGAATTACGTTTCCCCAAATATGGAGCCTATTACATATGTACAAACATTTTAACTATTTTAATTTTAAATTAAAAAAAATTTTAATATTATTTTTTCCTTTCAGATTTCAGTAATATTATTCCCAGAACTGATATCAAAATGTTGGCTGAATGTGACGAAAGTGAATCTGTACGAGAAATTAAAGAAATTTATGCCGATTATTTATGCGTGAATCCAAATTTATTTTCGTTAAATATTTCTTACTCTCTGAGTAGGCTGAATTGGATTCAAGATGCTTTAACGCGTAGTGTTCAAGGACTTACCGCAGTTTTATTATCATTGAAATTTCATCCTGTTATACGATACGCTGCTAACAGCATTCCCGCTAAAACTTTGGCCAAACAAATGTACGATCAAATCACAAAGGAGTCTTCATTGTTTGATTTTCCTTCACAATATGAACAAAATGGTGCTGCACCACCTTTATTATTAATTCTTGATCGAAAAGATGATCCTGTCACACCATTATTACACCAGTGGACTTATCAAGCAATGGTGCATGAATTATTGAACATTAAAAATAATCGTGTAGATTTGTCAGATGTTCAAGGTATACCGAAAGATTTCAAAGAAATAGTACTATCACCGGATCAAGATGAATTTTATGCCGAAAATATGTATGCAAATTTTGGTGAAATTGGAGCTAGAATAAAAACATTAATGGATGATTTCCAGAAAAAAGCCAAAGATCAAAGAAAAGTTGAAAGTATAGCTGATATGAAAAATTTTGTCGAAACATATCCTCAATTTAAAAAAATTACTGGAGCGGTAAGAATTTATTAAAATCGAATTTATTAAGAAGCTGAAGCTAAATAAATTTTCTTGGGAATAGCGAATTAAAACAATTTGATCAATTGTGAAGCACACTATTGTCATTTTGGTATTTTTTAGACAAAAATCTAGACCGGTCAGTAACTAAAAAGGTATAATCAATCTGATGCATTTGAACTCTTTAAAAAGGCTAACGTATTACGCAAATTTGAGAAATAAATGTAATCTCCTACATTATTATAAATAATGTTCAATCCCAAAGAACTTAAGGCCAAATTTAAGTCAGGTGGTTAATGAATAGCTTGGTTCAAAGTTCAAATTGTCTTAATTCAAAAAACATAAATTTATTTATTTCGGTTTATGTCATATTGCCATTGTATTAAAATAAATTGTTATAAAAACTAACCTTGCTATCGTAAAAACAGACCTTTATAACTTAACTTTACCTTATATCAAATTACTTTTTAATAATTACTCACTAGATACTAGATGACTATATCATTAAAATTTAATTTTCAGGTCACAAAACATGTTTGCGCTATTGGTGAATTGTCGAATTTAACAGCAAAACGTTATCTTTTTGAAGTCTCAGAGTTGGAACAAGAAATGGCGTGTAAAGCAGATCATTCGGCTCAATTGCAAAGAATAAAGAAACTAGTAGTTGATGAAAAAGTTTCTGTTGATGATGCATTAAAATTGATAGCACTTTATTCAATTCGTTATGAAAGACATGCAAATTGTGATACACTTGGTTTGTTACAGTCTCTGAAAACTCGAGGAGGACGAGCTTACATAATACCACGGTTAATTGAATATGCTGGAATGCATGCACGTCAAGGGGAATTATTTAGTTTAGTGCGAATCACGGATGCTATGAAATTAACAAGAAATTTAATCAAAGGCTTAAAAGGAGTTGAAAATGTTTTTACTCAGCATTCATGCATGTTGAAAGAAACATTGGAAGAAGTTTTTAAAGGACGTGATTTAGATCCAATGTATCCAACAATAAATACTGATGTGCCATCATTCCGAAGACCTCCTCAAGAAGTAATTATTTTTATAATTGGGGGTGCTACTTACGAAGAAGCTCTTGCTGTTCATCAAATGAACAATTCTGGTTACAAAGTTATTTTGGGTGGAACTACAATCCATAATTCCGAGAGTTTTCTCAATGAAATTGTGCAAGCAACTAATGGATTATCGTTAAAAAACTCCAGAACATTAGAAAAATTTCATGCTTTTGAGGGAGTTTAAAATTTGTTTATCTTTTAAAAATTGTATTAATATGTTACATTTTTTTAGTCAAAAAGAACTACATCGTATTTTCGTTAATCAATAAAAAAATATTCGGCTATTCTTCAATATAAATATTATGTGGGTTTTGAATTTTTGAAACCATATTTCTTTTGATTAATAATAATTTTAATCATTATTTACATGTAATTATTATCTATTATGTAATATATTATTGGGAGTTGCGCTAAGCTTTAAAACTTTTTCTTACTGACCTATGTATTTATTAAATTTCTACTGCTGAAGTGCTGAATTGAATTGATTATAATATTAATGTACCTAAATGAAAATATATTCTTCAAAAATATTTTAAAATTACTAGTACATACTCTCTATAATATGTATTTTATTAGAATATCATTTATTTATCCAATAAATTATTTGTTATAAATATTATATTATTGAATTAAGAAAAATTTATAATCTTAAAAATATTTAAATAAAATCATGTATCATGTCAAGTATTTTTTTAATTTAAATTGGGACTATCAATAAATCTAGTAAAATCCGTTCTTCTTAATTTTAATTTATTTTTTTCTTTTTCAAATTCTAATGGATGGTCTCTTTTTTTATGTTTAGAAAAGGCAGAATCTGTAATAATAAATTTGAACTTAGTTGTTATTTTGATTTTCGGAAAAATTATCAAAATGTTTTTAAAAATGTGTGGACAGGCCATGCAATTAATGTAAAATAACTACATAATCTCACCATAAACAAAAGCTTTAGGGCAATGTGGACACTGATATAAAAATTCTCCAGTATGTGTGGCCTGATGCTGTTTCAATGAAAGTGGTCTTTTATAAGACTAAAATTTATTAAATAAAATGTTGTTTTTTTATTATCTTATATTTTGTATTTATTATCTACCTTGCCACAAAAACATTGATGTTTCCTTTCTTCATTGTGATTTCTCATGTGAACTTTTAAAGCGTCACCATTTGGAGAACTTTTTCCGCAAACTGTACAAATATGCTTATTTTTGAGGTCTGCATGGCATTTCATATGAGCACGTAAGCTCTTTTTCAATAGTCGAGCTCCTAAAATATTGTTTTCATTAAACTATTGTACATATTCAAAAACTTAATGAATGTGAAAAAAAATTGTAATCAGTGTTTCGTGATTTTTCCAATTCCACAGACCTACCACAAATTTCACACGAAACTTTTACTTTTTCTGAACTATCTAAATGTTTACGCAAATGCTCTTTGTATCTTCTGGATGAAAATGTTTCTCCACATCTGCTGCATATATTTTTCTTCTCGTGAATATCAATGATATGAGCTTTTTTGTAAAATTCACTTGGATAAGATCTTTCACAATAATCACATTTATATGTCCACAAATCTTTCGCATAATGAATCGGTGCGTGACGTTCCAATTGAAGGGAAGATGGAAATTTTCTGTTACAATCTTTACAATTATAGGACATTTTATGCTTATGGTTATGTCTTTCAAAATGGTATTTAGTTGAAAAAATTCTATCACATTCAGAACACCTGGAAAAAATATTTTTAATATCTTGATGCTTAATATGTCTTAATATAATTTTTTTTAAATATAGAATTATTTTAATAATGTTGGTATGTACTAACTTATAAGTTTCAGGATTTAGGTGCCGATCGATGTGACCAATTAAAAAATGTGTTTGATAAAATTTTTTATTACAACAGATCACATAACCAATTAAATTGTGTTTTATTTTAAAATGTTTTTTAAGAATTTTAAACGATTCCAATGATTTTTGACAAATATCACATTTCAATTGCATGAAACTAGAAATTTTCTCTTCAATTTCGTTATCTCCATTTTTAATTGGTATCAGTTTTTTACATAGTTTTTCTATTTTATTTGATTTTATTTGTCTTCTTGGTCGACTTCCTACACAAAAAAAAATATAAAGCCATCATTAACACCAAAAAAAATATTAAAATAATTACTGTGTTTCTCTGTAATCTTGCTTTTGATTGCCGTATTTTCTACTTTTGTTTCATTTTCATCAGATGTTGAAAGTTCTGCATTACAACTCATGTCATCTAGTTATTTTTATTAAAATAAATTTTAATGAACTAAAACATCTACACCTACACTAATGTATGTAGAAAAAGAATAAGCTGAAATATAGTCTAGACTAGATCTAGATCAAGAGTTTCTCAAAATTTTAATCAAACAATAGATAGTTTAAAAAAAAAGAATACAAGCAAAGTGTGATTAATATATAATTTGGGGTCTTTCGCATTTTGTAAAATTTTTTCACATTAAAAATAACCAGAAAAATCAAACTTGTTTCAACTTTGTTTGGCTTCATGAAATAGCCTATAACGATATAGCATATAAATTTGAAAAAAACGATTTAGTGCTAAAAAATCCTTTTTTATACTTTAATTTATTCTCATACGAATTAACGTATAAATTCTACAACGGAATAGAAATGGGAAGCTTTCCAGTCACGCTAATAAAAATGATGACCCAAAAAGGCCGCAAAAGCTATTTCGGAACCCGGATTAGGAAAATTGATCATTATGGAAATTGTTTTCGGAATTCGTTATCAATTTTATGTGCTATATTGTTATACGCTTTTCGTTATACGCCTTTCGTTATACGCAATTTCGTCTCACCTTCAACTTTATCAATAATATTTTCTTCAGTATTGAAAGAAATCGTTGTTTCATCTTTGGCGGCATCATCTTCAATATCAATTTCATTTTTCACTTCCTCATTAAGCTCGGATGAAACAACATCTGGTTCTGTCGATTCTTTTTTCACGTTAAGTTTAATAAATGTTTCCTGTGCATTTTCAATTTGTTTATAAAATTTATGAAATGATTTAACTGCAGACAAGCAATCGACACAAATCTTTGTTGTAACGTCTTCTTTTTGAGGCTGAAATCGAAAAAATTAATTATGAAGAAGTTTCAATTGTAAAGGGGACTAAGATTTCTTGGGTTAAGAACCAAAAGAGAACAAATTTTTCAGGTTCTAAGCATTGTGATTAAACTATTATTATTAGATAGCTATATTCTACAGTAGGTACCTACGTAGTTTTTAAATCAATAGAAACACAAATTATAATTATGTAGATATGTAATTAAAAATATAATACTAAGAGTAAAGTACTATTATTAAAACAATAAGCAGAACTCCTATGATTGTCTGTTTTCTAATAATTCGAAATAACAAAGAATATTAAAATATTATTAGTCCTTTATACTAAATCAAAATTTTAGTATCATACATATGACACTCATAAGAAATACACGATGTCCAGCAAATTCAAATTACATTAAAAAAAAGCCAGTTTATACCATGAGTCCCACTTGTACGGTTACTTATAAAGTTAGTCCCTCGTTTTGTTTCCGATAACAAAGAAAAAATTGTTAAGGTACCTACCTATTTAATCTACTACAGTTAATGCCCAATAGTAGATGTGTAGGATAGAAAGGAACCTATAATGCTAATTCGTTTAAGAACATTCTTACCTCAAACCAAAAATATTTTGTAATGATGGAAATAATACACTCTGTTTTTTCTTTCGGTGAAAAAATATCCAAACTATCAGAGTCAGAACTATTTTTTAAACACAATCGACAAAAAATCATTTTTGTTTTTAAATTGAAGAACTGACTATTTACATTGGTTAATAATTGGTATGATACTGAACTTCTGAATATAGAAATTTTTAAATTTGCAAAAGTTTAGGTAGTTGTATTAGAAATATTTAGAAGTTTTAACATCACATCAAAAATAAAATGTGTCCGTTTTGTTCCACTCCACTCTCCAGATACTCGTGATACGATACTCCTAATTATGGAATTCTAAAATAATTTAAATTTATTTTTAATTTATTAATTTATTTTATTTTTACTCTGTTCTGTCTGTCTGATTATTTATTTTTGAATTTTTATTTATTCAATTTTTTATTATTTATTTTTATTATAAAAATGACACAATATTCAGTCAGCAAAGTAAACAAATCAAATGCATAACCAAAACAAAAAGCAAGCCATGCTTGCATTTTAAAAAAAGAAATATGTTACCAATAAGATATATATTTTTTAAATAAGATGCATATCGTCATTCCCAGTAAGACTTTGTAACTCGAGTTACAATACTTTTGAGTTGTTGATGTAGTTAGAAAGAGAAAAAAAATTAGCTTTCCGGACATGTAACCCGATTGATTCTACGATTTATAAATTCTGAAAAAAAATGCTTTTCATGTTTTATCCGAAGACCTTTTTTCCTTTAAATTATTGTATCTCGAATTACAATAGTCTCGAAAAAAAAAAATTGATTTTATTTTATTGTAACTTCAGTTACAATATTCTTACCTTGTTATTCTACTTTCTTTGTTATTTTAATCTGTAGTTACAATACTTTAGAAATATTTCTTTAAATATTTTACTATGGTAACACTAGTTTCAATATTTTTTACAGCAAAAAAAATATTGTAACTAAAGTTTCAATAAAAAAAAAAAAATAAAATATTATTTCAAGAATATTGTAAATTGACTTTTTATAGATCATAATTAAACACTAAGTTCAAAAGAATTGTAACTTGAGTTACAAAAAATTCAAAGAAAAAACCAATGTTAAAATATTAATTTAATAAAAAATCACATTAAAAATAATTTTTTTAGATTTAAATTAGTGGGGTCCAATAACTGTTCCAAAAATACATCTTTCAAAATTTACAAATTTACAAAAACATTCTTACAAAAAAAAATATGACCAAAAAACATTTTAAAAATTTCAAATTGATTTATCTCAAAACTATCATTTTCGAGTTACAATAGTCTTACTGGGAATAACGATATATAATGGTACTAACAATAAGTATATTCAAAATGGGCAAAAAAATTTAATTTGAAATGCAATGTAAATGTACTTAATTATATATTGTTGAAGGATTAACTGCCAATAGAGGTATTATCACTGTCAGAGTATTTTTACTTATAATGTATTTTGCCATTATGTTAATTCCAGAAATTTTAAAGAAACCGATGTACAAGAAGTTGTCAATAATTAGTCATCTCAATCTATATGTATATAAAAAAACGAAAATTGTGTAATGTATGTAACTCATAAAATTCTGAACCACAACCAAAGAACCGGCAGTTGGTCGAATACTTTCGGTGCTGGACAGCTTTCTCGACTTTTTTGCACCATTTCCAAACATTTTTTCGTGAGAATTCGTATTTTTTTTAAATTATCTTATAAATAAAAATGAAAATTCTCTGTTTCTCTGTTCTCTGTCCTCTGTCCTCAATCACGCCTAAACCGCTGGACCGATTTGGCTGAAATTTTGAACTTAAGTATCATTCGGGCTCGAGATGGTTATAGGATACTAGAAATTTTGATCCGAAAACCCTATTTAAAACACTGGATCTTTAGAGGCTTCCTACCGTTGTGCCAGAGCTCTATTGGGGGGCTATACAACTAATTTCAAAATTTTGAAGTTAAGTAGCATTGGGACCCGAGATGGTTATAGGGTACTAGAAATTTTGATCCGAAGCCCCGTGGGGGCTACCTTAGAAGCCGGTTTTCAAATTTAGGTATATTCCAATAAAATATAGTAGCGTTGGACCCGAATCGACTATTTAGAAGACTGGATGTGTTAAGGGACCGGGGAAGTGGTTATTTAACAAATTTTGAAATTCTGTTTTTTTTAGTGCACAAAATCTTAATTAAAGTGTTTTGATATTAATATAAGTTCGGTACTACCGTGCGAAGCCGAGTATTTCGACTAGTTATTTATAAAGACAACATCGCTCACCGGGATGAACTAGTAACGAATAAAAATCAAATAATTTTTGAATACCCAGAATATTGGCATCAATTTATTCAAAAATCAAGAATATATATATATTGATATAATTGGGAAATTGAAAAATAAATAAATAAATAAACGAATATAAAAATTTTGGAGGCAAACTCCCTCCAAAGAATGTTCATACCTATTTCATGCAAGTTTATAAACACTTTTTTATTGGCCTTGACCTTTTTACTTTTTCAATAATTCAACCATATTTTTTCCTGTAGTTGTAGCAACGTTTTGTTGTCACCTATTTTGTATAAATAAAGGTTTGAGTTTTGAATAAAACTATTTTTTTTTTCTTTATTAGTACAAAAAAATTTGATGGAACCGAAAAAAAAAAAAGTAATAAGAATTTGTAAAAACCTGTAATTATTTTTTGTTTTACGTTTGCCCTAATAGTTTTTTGAACGTGTAATCAGTATCGGTAGGTAGTTTTCTTCGGTAGATTAAACAACAACGTTTAAAAAAATTATTTGAAATCAATAACCCAAAATTCTTACAGGACACGCTGGAATATAAAAAAATTTCGCTGTAAAAAAAAAAACTAGTAAAATAATATGACAATTTTTAGTCTGCTTTAATAATAAATAAATAATAATAATAATAAACAAATGGTGAATAGATTTATTTATATTCTTTCCCAACAAACAGAACCTAGTGCTAACCCTAATTAGCGGCACTACATTTATATAAATTGTAGCGTACTATTTGTAGTTTTAAGTTTATTTTTTATTTTGGTTTGAATCTTGGAGAATTAAAAAAAAAGCAGCTTAGACAAAGCTACAGAATTTTTTGTCACTTCAATAGAGTATTGACGGTGATCAAGAAAGGTTGAAGTCGCGCGTTTTATAAATATGATTTTTTAAATTGTTCTTTTTTAATATAATTTTTTTTTATTTTTGAATATTAAATCTTTATGTTTGTTTTTATTATAAATTTCGAATTAAAATTTTTAATTCAAAAAAGTTTTATTATTATATCTTAAAAATTGTTATTGTACCAAAAAAAAAGATTTATAACAACACGACACGACATATCATTTATATTAAAAATACTTTAAAAAAGTGCATTCCAAAATTCTAAAAAAAAAAAATAAAATAAAGTTTCTGTGAACCAAAATAGAAATTTAAAATTATATTGTGGAATTTAACAAAAAAAAAAAATTGAAAAAATACAAAATAATAAAATAAAATAAAAAATTTAAGATAATTTTTTTTTTAAGAATTATTAAGATAAATAAAATCTGTCACACTGGATTTAGGATACTACGAAGCTGTCAAAAGTGAGTAAAATTAAATTTTTTTCTTTTTAATTTTAATTCTAAAAAAATTGTTCTTTTTTGTTTAAAAACAAAAAATTAATTTAACATTAAACATGAATTTTATTGAAAAAAAAAAATAAAATAAAAATTTCACTTCAATTTTGCAATGTTGGCTTGATGATGGCTTTCTTTTTGGCAGCAGAAAAAGCAACTAGTTTTTTCTTTTTGTTTACAATAAAAAAAAATACTAAAAATAACTCACACTGTGAAAGTTAAAGTTAAAATATGTTTGTTTATAAGAAAGATATAAAATAAATTCGAAAGATCACTGGAATCTTGTTTGTAGCTTTGTGGTTTCTGTCAAATAACAAAACATAAACTAATGTTTGTTGTTTATCAACAAGAGATTTGTAGCGCTGCAATGAAGCTATTATTTATTTAATTTTAAATGTTTGGCTGTGTGTGTGTTAAAGTGTTTTTTTTTTTATTTAAAGCGATAATTTATACGTACAATGATAAATTCTTTTACAAAACTGTTAAAATTAAAAACACAATTTATATTAAAAAAAAATTTTGAATTAAAAAAGTAGGTATTTTTAATTTTTTTTGACAAATATTTAATCGAAAACAGTGTTAAGTCAAAACTACATTGAATTAGATTAAATATTGAAAGAAATAAGATCAACAAAGATGAATTTTTGCCTTAATCGTACAACCTTACAAGTTACCACAATTTCTAGATTTATTAAAATTTAACAATTTTACAATTCCAAATCAAGAAAACTACAATTTTGTTCTCTTATGTTTTATAAATATTAGAACAGTATTAAATGGAAAAAAACAACAAAGAATCTTACACTTATTTTAAATACCTACCTAGGTACCTAAATATATGATTAAATTACCTATGTAATTCTAAACTTTGATAATTATATGTTAGTAAATGTTTAAGAAAATCTATTATTAATTTAATTATGTCATCGATTCATTTTCAAAACTAAGTGCGGTCATCTAAATAATTTGTTAAAGATTTTGCTCGAGTTTTTGCTAATTATACACTATTTCACGATTTAATTGAAAAACATTGTTAAATCAGTAAATAGAATTAAAAATATTAAACTATCTAAGTATGTAAATATAAATCATAGCATACGTTCTCTACCGTATCATAAATAAAGTTAACTTTATTGTTAAAAAATTATGATATAATAAGACTCATTCAGCAAAATAAAACTGAAAATAAATAAACTTGGTTTATTTTTTTTAGCATAACATAATAATAATTGGTGTATGCTGGCAGCAAACTCAAGGTCAACGACGAATAAAACAACATTCTCAGAAATTCTTTTGTAATTTTGCAAAACATCAAAACATAAGAGAAAAAAAAAAAGCAAAAATACTTATTTAATGATAATAAAAGTTATAACTTTATTCTAGAACATAAAACATTTTTTTAAATAAACAAAAAATTTATTTATACTTAGTCAATAATATTTTTTAATTTATATAACTCAAAAAATAATTTATTTCTTATCGAGTTCACTGTTGGGAATTTTTTTTGGTTTTGATATTTTAGGCAAGTATCAGTTAGTAAACTCTATAGAGTCAACCAAATTTTGGGTATTTACGTAATATTTATGATGATTTAAAATAAAGTTTTTTAGCACTTTTAAGATATTTTTTAATTTTATAATATACTTAGTTACTTATTTTACTTTTATTGCCACTAACCTAAGTGTATGTATATATATATGTTGCTTTGTAATATCATAGTTTGTACAGACCATTTTGTGGTAAATATATTTATAACATAGGTAGTTCGAATGAAAGTTCGAATCTTTCAGAATCAGTATAGTTTATTATAATTTATTTTTAATACTTTTGGTATTATTGCGAATTACTCTAGCCGAGGGATTATCAAAATCCTATTTTTAGTCAGTTTTCCATTGAAAATTGATAACATCTGGACTAGGAGATGAAATAAATTTCAATAGAATTTCACTAGAAAGCGTTTTCTGTAAGAGTTTTATGTTCAATATTAAATCCATCATTATATTACTAGGTTTAAGATCATTCTATAAAATTTTTCAAACCATTCTACCAAAATTAATTCGTTATTTTTGATGTTTCTTCCTTCACAAAATGTAACCATTTTCTGGAATGCAGAATATTAAAAACAAACCGGAAAATATAATTGTTTTCAATATATATAAATTGTTTTTTTTTTTTTCTTATTTCAAATTTTTATAAATAAATTAGATTCTTTGATTAAATAAAAGCGAATACATATAAGTACTTATATTTATACCTACTTACTTAATAAAAATAAATTAATGAATCAAAGCAAAAAAAGTAAATTTATAAGAAAATCTTTGAATGCCTGATGCAAGATCGTGTTGATTGGTATTGTTTTTGTTTTATATTTCTCCCCTACGTACTTACATGTAATCAGTTTATTTTTATGTGAATGAAGTATGAACAACGTAAACATTAAGCACCCTAAAAAACACTTAATTCAAAATTGGATAAATTAAATTCACATTCTAGTCGAAGTGTGAACAGAATAAACTGCCACGAAGATGATGGGCATACCGCTACACTAAAATACTCACAGAATAAGAAAGGAAAGAAATTCGAAATCCATAGACTACGGATGATAATAATTTATTGCATATTGAATTGAATATGTTTATATTTCAAATGTCAGTTTTTGATCAAAAATTTTTCCCAGAATTTTTTTTTTTTTTCATTAAAAAACATTAACTCGAGAAAATATAACATTCTTACTGTGATCTTTGAACTTTAATAATACCATAAATGCATTTTAAGTGAATATGTTATACATATAAATATAATACTGCAATACTGAATATTTGTACCGCACGCAAGGAGATAAAGAAGAATTAATAATTGTTTCAATTTTAAAAAGACGGTGTTGTTGTTGAAAAAAAAAACAAAAGATAATAATTCAATTTAAAAAAATGTTAATTTCAAAAATGCATTTGACCGATCAATTTTTATTCTTATACTTAATTACATTAAATTGGCACTGATGAGTAAATTCGATTTTAAATCAAGAGTTTTTCTAATTTCCTTTTTTCAAACATACTTCACATAGGTAAGTTATATAAGAACTTGGAATTATAGAAGGTATAGGAAACTTAAATTTAATATTTGTAATAATGAAGTTTAATGTATTTATGTCCAGTTAAATACCAAAAAAAAGTCTGAACTAGACCATCTAAAAGGAGTTCTCAGTTGTCAATGTTGTAATAATTATAAAAAAGCTATCCCCTTCATACCTAAGTGGGTGTATATCCCTTAATTTATGCAAGGAAAAAAGAATCTTTTTTTCCTAAGGCTTTTCTATATGTGCCTGGATAACCCGACATGAAATTCTTGAAAACAAACATTACCTATAAGGGCATTGACTGCATGCATAATGTTAATAAATTCATCATAATGTACCTACAAGTAAACATAATAATGATAATAATAATAATAAAATGTATGTACTCTGTACTGCACATACATACATACATGTATAATAAAATAATAATAATACATAAAATGAAAAAAAAAAAAAAAATAAGAAATTTTTTTAAGAAATCTTAAGAAGTTTTATGTTTTTCTGTTTAATGGAAAATTTATACTTTAACTTAATATATATAGTTACATATACATGGGGATATGTATATTTTATATATTTAGGTATATATACATTGTTTTTATTCGTGCAAAGATATTTTTAAAATTTGATGAGCCATAAAATTCATTTAACCGTTAAATTTTACATATGTGCCATCATGTAAAAATAGAGAAATATCATTAATATAAAAGAAAGAACAGATACAAGTATATACTTATTTAGGTATTTTTTATTTGTAGATTAGACAAGAAATTCTTAAAACTTAGATACTTACTTATTAATTATAATTATACTATCGAAAAGTACATTTACGTATGCCTAATACATTTTTGCAACATAATGTATATACTTACTTAAGTATACTTAAATTATAATGTATTTAAGAATATTGAATTTACTTCATTTTGTTTTTAAAGATTAAAATTTAAAGGATCAATAGAGATATTAGTAGATATTCTTTTATGAATGATATAACTACTTATATAATAATTCAAAAAGTGGATTACTTACTTAATGAGGTTTCACAGAACGACGACAATATTATTTTATATATAAAAACTTAAATTTTCTGCACGATTTCATATTATACTAATTATAAAATTTACTAGTTAAAATCTAAATTTCGATCATACATTTTTAGAGATTGCTAAAATAAATATGTACCTACCTTACCTTATGTACTTATGCAAGCTTACTTATTTACATGTTTACTTCTTAAGGAAGGTTTTTTTAAATCCTTTATATTAACTTGTTCGCATTGATTTATTGATTTTCCAGGAATTTATGAAGTGAAAATTGATCCATTTCCCGTCATCCGATCGAGATTTTTGAGATAAAAAGAAATCGAAAGAGTAAAAATAGTTGAAACACAACAAAGTAAAACCCTCGGTAAAACCGTAAAACCGCATATTAAAAACTTTGTTTTTATTCGTTGTGTTTTTTTAAATATAATATTGACAGTGTCGACCGTGGTTTCGCCTTAATTTTTTGTTGCTTTTTATAGTTTTTTTTCCTTTTCTAAAACGTTTAATGAATATTTAATTAAATCATGTACCTAAATAAATTTAAGTTAGTTAATAAAAAATTCAATTTGCGGATTATTTTATTGACTTCAAAATATGAGGAATGACCTATTTGTATAATGAAGAAAATGAAATAAAATATTTATTAATTCACTTTGGATATGAGCTATAAAATTTCGATAAAATCATAAATAAATTCTATACTTAATAGAAATTTGTAATAATTTTGGATATCAATTTGAAGAAAGTTTTTAAAATTATAAATCACGAAATTTAGAACTCACGCAATACCTACTACTAATTATATAATCAGCCAGATGTTACCGATTTCAGTTTTTCAGTAATGCAAATGACGTTATTGAAAATCTGATATACTTAAGTATTTAACTATTTTATAAATTATTTTTCAATCAATTTGTATGTATAGAATTCGTAGAATCTTAAATTCTTAACTGACCTGCATTATAAATTACATAATAATATTCTATTTATAAAATATTTATATATAGGTACCTAATTACTTATAAAGCATTTTTACACTTTTTATTTTTTCGATAAAAATTCCAACATATAATTAACGGTTTTTATGTTGGCTATGACAGAGAATATTTATATATATAGGTACGGTAGGAACGAACATTATATCAAAATTTTATGTTAAAAAATATAATAATTATTTTATTGCCTTTTTTCTTAAATATTTGTACGTACATTCATACATGATGTGTATGTAACTAATTTGTTTATTAGGTTAGGTTTATTCGGTATTTTATTCTTCAATTCTATGAAAAATGTGTATAATTGGCTTTTTTTAAGTTTAAACACAGTTCAGTATAGCGAGATAAAAACATATTTTTTGTAGGTACAAAACAGTGAAAATATTTCTTTTAGACCATTAAAATAATATAATTGTTGGAGCAAAAAAAAAAAGTAAAATTGAGCGCCACAATTCAACGGTTAAACAATAAAACATTGTTACTTCTGATCAAAATTCTTTCTGATGAGAATTTTTTTTTAAGGAGGTAAGTAAATCAAGGATTACACTTTGAATTACACTTGAATTACACTTTGAATTAAAGAAAAATTATTGAACATTGTAAAACTGCCTTTAAAATTTGATCAAAAATTGTTGACACAAGCGAATTTTTTTCCTGTATCAAGAAAGATATACTTATTGAATAAATAAGTATTATTAAGTAACTACTTATATTCCATTTTCAATTCGAACTTGATTTTTTGTTAATTTTATCCATTTTCCTGTTACTATAAATAAGATCCAGGAATTTCATTAGTTTCTTTTGTTAAATCACGACGCGTCGATATATAACTATTAAATTTTTAAACTTACATTATAGAATTTGAAGGAAAAACATTATGATTAATCAATTATTATTGGTTTTCTGTCTCCTTTTTCATATCATATATATACTTATAATTTCCTGTACTTTTTTTTACTTTTTTTTTAACATGAAAATCCTGCAAATGTTCTCTAAAAATTTACACTTAATAAAAAAAATCATCATCATTATCATATCGGGTCTTATATTAAAAAAATATATACATTTGTGATTAATATTATATCATCCCTTATAATCTCATTAGGAAAGTACTAAATTTAGTGTATTTAGTAATTATTTTAAGGTGATCGGAAGTCATAAATTTTATTTAAAAACAATAGTTAAATCTATCTTAATATGTAATGTTGATTAATGGCTTATGTAAATATTTTCAAATAAAAAGAATTTCATGAATATAAATTGGGTTTTCTAACTTTCAAGTACATGTCGTCAGGCTTTTTAAAAATAAAGTTTGAAATCAAAACTTAATTTCTTTGAAATGTGTCTCAAAAAATTTCGCAAATAGACGAATGACCTATTATGGTGCAGTTGTAATATCTTGTCTACTTCTTAGTTTAATAATAGTGGTTAGTTGAATTCGAGGTTAAAATAATATAATATTATGTTTAGTAAATCAGAACTTAATACTTAAGTATAGTTAAATTAAAAGCTATTGAAAATTAGGAATCGTAAGCAAGTAGGTAAGTGTATATATATAATTTATTAATTTTTTTTTTTTAACTGAAGATGGTTAAGACCGAGGTTAAAACATTATGCGATCATAACAATTATAAATAATTAAAAGCCGCAATTGGAACCAAATATAATATGTGTAATTGTGTATGTGTATGTTATGTCTACAAAATATATTCGAAAATTGTTGCTTTATTTGTAAATATATTGAAAGTTATTGTTAATTATGTTTGTTCTTCCAACTAAATTTTCTTTTCATACTTGTACTTACAGTATTTATTGTATTTCATATGAAATCTTTTCCACAATTTTTCCACAAAAAAATATTTTAAAAATAAGTTATATACATATTTATAGTATAGTTTTTTGTATGTCATTATATGTGAATAAAAAGTCATAGGTTCAGTGTGTGCTAAGGTTTTCTTTCAACTTTTATGGTTTCACAGCTTTTCTCTTTACACCAAAACTATTATACTTAAAAATAACTAAATGTAAAGAAATTTAACAAAAGAGAGTAATTCAAATATATGGTGTAAATGTATAGTTTGATTCGTAGCATAATCAAAATAAAATAAAATAAATATTATACTTTTATGAAAAATTTATTGAAAATCTCGTTGAAAATGTTATTTTATTTAGGAAAAAGTTTAATTTGATTTAATTTTTGGCTAATTTTCTTTAAAATTCATTAAAGCCAGGCCAATTTCATGAAATTCCTCCTAATTTTCAAAAACTCCATATTCTTAAATGATTTTTTTTGCATACCACGCCCGACTTATACAAATTGTTAAAATAAAAAAAAATGTCAACTATTATAATTGAACACACTTGATTCTGAACTTGTCTTAGAATATAACATACATAGCATGACTGTAATCAATGTCTTAAGATCATAAAAATAATACTTATCACATTTCCTATGAAATTGATTTAAACAAACATATATTATATTATTTTTCATCAATCCGTTCAAGTTAAATTTTCTGACACTTACATTTATTTTCAAATTATACATGTAATTTTCTTTTTAATTTTATCAAACAGAAAATAAAAAAAAAATAAAAAAAAAAGAAAGAAATGTGGATAATTTTATAAGAGACAAGAAGTCAGCCATATGTTGTGCATTTTTTTTAACATCCATATACTTACTTATAGTTTGATCATTAGAAGAATCACCCCTATAATTTCAAATATTTCTTTCTTGATTTTGTTACATTCATTTGAATACAGAATATAATTCGTTGAACCTTAAAATTGATGGAAAAACAAAATATTATAAAAAGTATGCATAATGTATATTTAAAACAATAAAACAAAAATAAGGTTTCATTTAGTTTAATTGAAGCATAAGTATACATGCAGTAAAATCTAGTTCGTTATTATTTTTTTTATAAAATGTTTAGAAAATAAAAATAATATAATTGGGATAATCTTCTCGGACTAAAAAAAAAAAAAAAATTGGCTCTGATGAGGGTTTAAAATTATTCACATAATCAATATTTTAGTGAAAAGACAATTATTACAAAAACTTACGTATTAAAGTATATTTTTATAAAAAAGATTAAAAAAAAAAAAATTGTATATATTCCAAATTGGGGTCAAAACAATTTTTAGAATATGATAAAGTAAATAAGTTAATGTATTCTATGTTGACTACAAATAATTGAATAGTTATTTATTATTATTTATAATATGTAAATAAAATTTGTAATAAGTACCTATGTACCTAAATAAAAATCTTTTTTAGCGATACTACGACGACTGACTTCTCAATTATTAGGTTATTATTTTAAAATCTCAATAAATTTCTATAATTTTCTTAATCCAGTGAAAAGATTTATGGAAAAAAAATTAGATAAGTAATACTTAAGTATAAATTAGAACACAAATTAAAATGTTTTTTTTTCGTGCATATAATTAAAATTTGTAATTAAAATAAATAAAATTTTGTAATTAAGTGATTATATTACAAAGGGAGCCAAAAAATATTATAGATCGCCAAGACAGATAAATAATTAATTTTCACGGTATAAAATAAGTTGAATATTCTAACACGGTCTTTAATTTAATATATTTTTTTTTGAATATTGAATTCTTAATAAATATAGGATGTAAGTTTAATTTTTTTCATCAATAACCCAGCTTTTATTACCAGGAAAAGATTATAAATAGATAATTATGTACATATATTTTTAAATCTGTGTGTCTAGAAATCTAGACTTTTCATATATAAGAACGATTAACTATTTATATCAAAATATGTACATTTTAAAATGAAAAAATAAACATATACATATATATTGAAACATATATATATAAATATGTAAACTTACTTATAGTAAGTAGCTAAACATGATATTCTATCTACCGTAGATTTTTTCAATTAAGATTCACATGATGATTGATTTTTCAGAGGCATCATGCAAAATGTCTTCAAAATAACTAACTATTTTGAATATTTTGAATATTTTGAAATTTTAAATATATTTAAGTACCATTCTAATCTTAATGCTGCACTTTTCTTAATGCTGTTCTTTAGTAAAATGACAGAAATTTAATTGAGTGAAAGCATAATAAAAGTTATTGTTTTATAGCGTGCCCACTGATTAATTTTTTTTTATTTTTTTTTTCTCTATGGATCAACATAGGCATATAAAGTTCTTTTTTTTTTTATTTATAAAAAATGTAGATTAAATTTCATCGACATTTAGAGAAAAAAAAAGGTTCAAAAACCAGTTCTAATATTAAATATCGTTAATTCGTTATATATAGTAAGTTTTCTATATTTATTTCATTTTATATACATATTTACTTACATTATATTTATGTATATATAACTTTATCAAGATGTATAGCTATATATGTATATAGAAATCTTTCTATGTATTAATAAACTTTTGATTATTCTATATGAAATTTAAGATAATTTTAGAAATTATTTGGCTTCTAATATAATTATCAAATTATCAATATACTATTACTTTAACATTAAATATTCCATCCAAATTTATATTCTTCGTTATTATTTTATAAAAATTTATTATAACGCAGACACTAATCTTTAAACACGTCGTCTCGTCGTTGAAGATATTTTTAATTGAAAAGATTTTATTGACAACTCTTAAAATTCTCTTGGAATTAACTATATTTTTCCATTCATTGACAGTACGTAGATCACAGTTTTAAATTAAATAAAATATTAATTTTTCTCTAAATTTATTTAGTCATACATTTAAACAGAAATATCAAAATAGTTAATTAAATTTTTAATTAAAAGTTTCTTTAGTTTAAGTTTGTTCATAGTTTTTTTTTTTAAATATAAACAATATATTTAACAACTATATTTATGAATGAAAATTTGGTGTCAACTATACAATAAACTATAAATAAGTCATTAAGTCTAATAATTTAACAAATAAATGTACACAAATATATAAAAAAAAAACTAAAATTAATATTATACAAAAAATGTGGGTCATTTGTGATAAAAATATGGGGATTCTTAATTAAATAACAATAATGTAATAAAAAAAAAGTTGTAAATGTACAAACATAAATAATTACGCATTTCTTCAAGGTTAAAAATGCGGTTGAAGAGTTCTAGTTATTTACATTATTATTTACAAATGTGCTGTGCAAGTACAATCTATAAACCTGCATTCAAATGTTTATGTATATAAATAGTTATATTTCCTAATAAAATTCAGCTGTAAAATAATGAGCAAAATATTTTAATTTAATGTCGGGCTATAAAAGCGATTATATGTTTTCTTGATGATTCAATCCTTATTCTATTACACTTAAGTATTTTTAATATCATTATTAAGTATACTGCTTAACCAGTTTATAGTATCTTAACGTCTAAAAAGTACTTACTAGAAATCGAAAAATTACATGGACTGGCAAATTAAACCAATAATAGGCATACTATAGTTAGATCAAAAACTTTTTTCACAAATTGGAATAATAATAAATAAAGAAACAAAAAATTTTCTATTTATGATAATCGAATAATTTCTCTTACAATACTCAACAATATTTTTACGACATAACTAGAATATTATTATATGTTGTACAATAAGCAAATTTCATTAGGAAGTTGAGTTTAAATCGAGGTTTAAATAAAAGATGAAACATGAAGCAATGAATTTTATGATGAAATAAAACTTTGCTTCTACATTACGCTGAGATAACAACGAAACGAAATTATGAACGTAGGTATAATTATATAATGTATATTTTATTTTTAATCTTATTGAATATGCAAAAAAAGGGGAATTTTTGGAATCATTTGAATGCTTTAGATAAGTACATAGATTTGTGACAAATTAATTTTTCTTTATTTATTTTTCTTGCCAAAAAATAGCAACAAAGTATCACAATAAATTAATTAACAAATAAAAATCAATAAATCACAAAAAAAAAACTTTATAATATCTATTTATAATAACCTAAGATTAAATCTAATGCCAAACAGAAAAATTATCAATAACGAAACAAAATATTAGGAACACTTGAAAAAGCAATGTCACTACGAACACAACTCTGTCAAAGCATTAATAACAGTAGCTTTGAAGTTTGAACACTTATCGTGAGACATGTAGAGTATGAAAAGAGCAGAACCTACACGGAGAGAAATCCAGTCAGATATTATGATTATGACGATTGTACATATGTGTAAAGCAGTCAGAGAACTCAGCTCTTAATAACTAATCATAAACCGTAAATATTAATCATAAACAATGACTAAGGGTAAAAACCATCACTAGGACTGCAAAATCATAAATCCTGCAACCCAATAATATCGATTTCATTTCTTACGTCTTAAAAGCGAGTAATGCTGCTATTTTACATACGAAAATAAAATTTAATTTTTTTTTATTAATTTTTTTTATTTAATTTTTTTTAATTTAATTTTTATTTATTTAATTTTTTTTTATTTTATTTTAATATTTTATTTATTATATTTTTATTAAATTATACAATTTTATTTCTTATGTCTTCTTCTTCCGGATTCGAACCTGGGTCTTTAGCATTGCAATCCGCCAACACTACCACTCAGCTACGGTATGAAATTTAAAAAGTACATAAAATAGAAAATATAAATTTGGTACACACATTTTCTGTGTGGTGTGTTGGCTATTTGTAATGTTAAGGACGCAGGTTCGAATCTTGAAGAAAGCAAAAAAATTTTGGTTTTTTATTTTTTTTTAGCGACATTACAGAAAATTTCAACTATGTACTATTATTTTAGTAATTTAAAGTAAATAATCTGAATTTTAATCACCTAAAATAAAATAAAAAGTAAAAAAAAATGTTTTTGTATTAATCATAACTTATGACTAGCGTGATTAAGCATCATAACTTATGATTTTAGGTAAATCATAAGATAATCACGACGTATAACGTGGTAATTATATGCAAAGATTATTCATCTTGCGCGAAGATTTTTAATCATAGGGCTATTTTTTCGTTATGATTAGGAGTCTATGACTGATATAATCATATTGAATGAAAGGGGGGGGGGTTTGTAGGAAACAAAACTATGCTCTTTGTATGAAAAAATGTTGATTCTGGCATAGTGATTTAACACCAAACACAAATAGTTAGACCTAATATTACCTCTTAAATGACCAAAAACAAACTGAACATTACAAAACTCTCTTTTCTGACCGAAAACAACGAAGATTTTAAACGAATAACATAGTGCGGCAAGGTTAAATCATCAACAGATATGTTTCCTTCAAAATAACTTTTGAATTTATTCGATGTCAATATCACAATCTCTTTGAGACCACACTTTACTATAACATTGCAACGCTGATCTAAGGCAGTAGCAAAATATGCTTTATTAAAGATTTATTTTCAAGTTTGAATACGCCATTTAAACTAAATTTCAATCCTTAGTTTAAAGAGTAAGTATATTAATGTATAGAATTAAAATGTAATTATTTTTTCAAACGCAATCAACAGATATATTTGAGCTTACAGTGTATACTTACTATAGTTTTTTTTGCCATTTCTGTAAATAATCGAGATATAATAGTCTAAGAGCTCGCAACGTTTTTGGCACGTGATTTTAGCAAGGCTCATTTTTTAAAATATTGTTAAATGCTACGGTGCAGGACCCATAAGGGTAGTCTGGCTGTCGGATGACGTTGCGTTTACCCGTGGGAGCAGATCCAGGTAGGTCAAAGAAAAAATGCAAAATTACGTGATAATAGCACGATTTCTAGTTATGTCACTTGTTTGTGCTTATTATATGAAATGTTAATGCATCATTGCCAGACGGCTTCGGAGTTGTTAAGACCGTGCCAGACCTTGATTTATAACAAAAAAAAACTTCAATTTCACGTCATTTTAGCAAGGCTGAAATTTTTATATGTTATAGATTGGATCTTATATATACTACATCCAATTTGCCAGACGGAAATACCGTTGCTAAATGGATGCCAGACCTATGTCATTTAAAAGTAATTTGTTTTTTTCATGTAATTTTGCATTTTTTTTACCTACTTGGTTCTGCTCCCACGGGTAAACGCAACGTCGTCTGACAGCCAGACTACCTTTATGCGTCCTGCACCGTAGTATGGAACATTATATTAAAAAATGAGCCTTGCTAAAATCACGTGAATTCTTACGTTGCGAGCTCTTGGACTATAAAGTTATACTGAATTCTTATTGAACTTAAGAGTAAAAAAAACTTTACGTGATTTTATTGAAATTATATTTTATTAGGAACTTTATAAGTTCTATAAGACCCATAAGATCTAAAGTTTTTATTTTTTTGATAAAACAACACTATGCCGACTATGCCTAATATTTTCAATAATTTAATTTTATTCAAATTTTTTGTATAATAAAAAGTTAAACGTGGCTTTTTTATGTGAAGCAGACAAGAATTTTTCAAAGCTCATCGATTTTTTTTTTTATATATATACTTACTAACTAAAAAGTTGTATTCTTTTAGAGTTTATTTATTTATTTAATTTTTTTTTTTTTTGCATTTTTTATATATACATTTTTTTTTATTACATATTTGTCCACATTCCATTCTGATTTAAAAAAAAAAATGTTTTTTTTTTGTGTTAAACCATGTTGCACTCGATTTTATGCTTGTTTCGGTTTATAGAAATATGTATTTAAAAGTATATTATATATTAATGCTTAATATTTTTAATACCATATTACGACTTCGCCCTCCGCACATGGACAATTTAATTTGCAAAATTTATGAATCGCGCTTAATTGGACAATAAAATTATTGATGTAGTAGTCATATGTAACGTGGGGATATAAGAGTTGTCTAGTGGAGCGGATGGCACAAAAAATGTTAAAAAACACAATTCATAACTCTATAATTCTCAATCATTTCAAGATAACACTTTTTGAGCTGTTAAAGTCAAAGAGTATAAGTTTCGTAAAATTTATATATGTTGAGATATTTTGCCGCTGAAAGATAAATATTTTGAGACGAATAATATTGATAAGATATAAGATTATCTTACTTACTTACCACTTTGTTAAAACCAAGGGTTAGAGCTCAATTTTTTTTTTGACAATAGAATCATACGAATATACGAGATAGTTATATATAAGAAAATTATAATATTATTTTTATTTACATATCAAACATTAAAATATTTTAATTTTTTATTATTTTTTTCTTTTAAAAAATTATATTAAAAAATATGTTGAATTAAAGAATTTCAAATTTTTTATTAATTCCAAAATCAAAAAAAAAAAGTTAAAATTCTCATAAATTTTATTTTTAATATTTTATCATTTTTATTTTATATTTATTCTAAACTTGAATCTATAAATAAAATTTGGAAAAATATTGAAAAGTTGCATTTATTTTTAATTAATATTTGAAAATTATAAAATATATATTCTCCTATATGGATTTATTTTAATTAATATTAATTTTTTTATTGAAATAAGTTATACATGCACAAAAATAAACATTCCAGTTTGGTCAGTTATCAAAAAAAATGTGTTTTGACTTATGACTATTTTTATTTACATATTTAATTTATTTTTCTCAATAATATAATTAGTATCAAAAGGCCTTGTCAGTATTGATGATTATTATTTATATTATTTTTTTTTTCAGATTTTTAAGAATGATTTTAACAAAATATGATAAATTAAAATATAAATTAATATCAATGAATTTAGTGAAATAAGAAAGTCAATGAAATTAAATTATATTCATTATAGTCAAGGTGTAGTTAACGATTGCGATGATGTGCTATTTGTCGTAAAATAGGCTTTATGAAATAAATTTATTCGATTTAATAAAACTGGAAAATTTAATAAATTAATTTTAATGTTTTTATTCTTGTCGTCCTATTTCAGCTCCCAAAAAAATTTCCCAGTTCCATATGAGATCCACATTCTTGTTTTTGCGTTAAATATAGGTGACGTTAAATATAGACTTTAAACTGGATTTTGCTTAATAAAAAAAGGTTTAAAAGTAACCGGCTTTTGAGGTTTTTATAACATATATTTGAAATAAAATTTTATATTTTTAGCTTCATGGGGATAGTTTGTTTTTGTCAAAAAAAACAAATAAATAAATAAATAAACATAAAAACAAAAAAAAATCAGGAGAAATAATTAAAACATTATGTTTGTTTCAAAAATTATTAAATGTCCACCCGATAAAGCGCGGTAATCTTAGGCTTTTAAATTAGCAATTTGATAAGCTTACCATATACTAGTGTTGTATAATTAATATTGTATATTTTCCTAAGTAATAAAAAAATTCGATATACAAAATAGCTCATATTCCATTTTGGTGTAATAAAAATAGTATCGATCATTAAAAAATTATATACTACATCATATTAGTTTATTACTTTTTTTTTTCCTCATAAAATGCATTTTAAAAATGCAACAGATGTTTTTTGATGAAATTCTCAAAGCAATATATAGTAATTATTTTTCAAGGCAAATACATATAACATATATACATATTACACAGTTAATAAAAAATATCAAATATTAATTTTATTTTATTTTTTTCAAATTTTCATTCTAAAAAATAAAATCCCTCGAAAAGTTGAAAGGAAAAATTAAAAACTCGTATTAATGTTGAGGCAAAAAAAAAAACTGAAATAAAATTTCTTTATTTTTCTCTGTTTAAAAAAAAAAAAAAAAGTGAAATAAATTTTTTTTTGTTACAAAACACTATATGAACGGTTGGATTTTGCGGTAAACAAGTTTCTGGTTTCAAATAGAGTGAACAACGCATTTATATTTCCAATCTCTATGTATATATACTACGTGAATTTTTTAAGACAATATTGTTTGTTTATTATTTTTTTTTTTTGCTTCTTATTTTTATTATTTTATTATTAACTTTTCTTTTTTTTTTTCTTTTCATATATATTAAATATGGTTTTGGCATATTTTTATATGGCGATTTCACTTTATTTATTTTTTATTCGTACATATTTTTCGTTATTATTTTTTCAATTTGTTAATAACTTTCGCGCGCATTTTAGTTGATTTTTTTTTTTCTCAATATTTTACTATAAACCGCAAAATAAAGTAATTTTTATTATGGAATTAAGACGGTATAGAGACATTGTGATAAATATATTATACTTTTAAAATATAAAACTAGTAAGTATTGCGCATAAAGTTGTTGAAATATCGAATTCAAAATTGTAATAATTCAATATTCAGACAGTGTCTGATGTTTTAGATAATCCGATCGTCT
This sequence comes from Hybos culiciformis, assembly GCA_964007475.1. Classification (NCBI taxonomy): domain Eukaryota; kingdom Metazoa; phylum Arthropoda; class Insecta; order Diptera; family Hybotidae; genus Hybos; species Hybos culiciformis. The sequence continues at coordinate 33,748,194 of OZ023274.1, read as the reverse complement.
TATATTATATGTATTTATATGTAGGATAGTAACTTTTTTCAGAGTGAAGAGAAAAATGTAAATAATTTTTACAATACTACATTGTATTATAATGTATGTATATAATTGACAGAGAAATAGTCAGCATGTCACATAAATATTTATACTACTTAGTACTTACTTACTAACAAATAAATTTATTTACTAATAAAATTCATACTTATTTTGTTTTATTTTTTTAAGAATTATCCCAAAACTAAGTATACTAGAAACATAAACTTGTGAATCTAAAATAACTTTCTCCAACTTCACTTATGTCCTGTAGGCCAAGCGTCGGCAAGACTTTCATCAACTGGGCCAGATGCAGATTTTTCAATTTTTTTGTGGGATTAATTCTTTCATTTATTTAATTTACAATTCGTAATGCTACAACAATAGCAGCCCTTCAGAAAATTTGGCGATCAATATTTAACAGAAAACAATATTTTTAATGCAACATTTATTGAATAATGCAAAAAGTTGTAGTAATAGAATTTTTTTAAAAGCTGAATTATATAAATATGAGGTTCTGAATGGAATTTTTGATAGTTTTAAATTTTTTTGCTGTAAAAAAGTTAAAAAATTATAAAAAGGCCTAGAAGAATAAATCAGGCCGAATAACAAGGCGGCAATAAAAATCTTGGAAGGCCAAAAAAGAACAACGTATCTGGCCCGCGGGCCGTATGTTGCCGACCCTTGCTGTAGCCAGTACGATCTGAATAACTAGGTTGATTGGGATTCAGGAAAATAATTATTTTTGTCTAAAATTCATAAAAAAATACATATATTAGATACCGAAAATTATGAAAGCAGCTCCATAAACAAACACGTTGATGTGTTTTCTCTGTATACGTATACGATTTCTGTTTGGAAAAAGTAAAATGTCTAATTTCTTTATTTCAATATTAAACTATTTAAATTTTATTTAATTCGAAATTGTAATTTTCAATTCGCATTCGTTTGGTTGTGAAATTTTTTTTTGCAAAAATGTAGTTTTTTAAATCAATCTGACTAGCCGAACTATACTGCAAGATTTCAGTTTTTTTTATGCAACATAACTTAAGTTGATACCTCTGTTGCAGTCAATAAACACTTGAATACCATTTAAGATTCTTTATAGATAATTTTTCGCAAATATTTGTCTTTAATAATTTTGTTTCGATGAACTGCTATTAAGTGCATGCATACAGTATTTCCATTTTAATGAAATAAAGGTTCGAACAAGCATCACATCACAGTGAATTCTGGAATTATCTGTAAGTTTCTTTTGCACTGTATTTTTTTTTTTAAAATTTGGGCGCTAAATTGATTACTATTAATAATAAGCAATATAGAATTTTCATTATTATTTAAAAATTATTGTAATATTTTTATTTTATTTATGTTTGCTTATTTTTATCGCGCCCACATGTAAATTATAATAAAAAATTATCTAAAAAAAAATATATTTTTAATTTTTGTGGTCATTTCAAATAAATAAAGTTTTTAAAGTTAAAAAAAATATTTCATAGTATATGTACGTGTACATTTTTCTGTACTTTCTGTAAAATAAAAAACATTTTTTTATCGATGGCTCATAAAATTTAGGTGTGTTCCTACACTTTTTACAATATTCTGATTATTATTTTTATCTAAAATTGCACAAAAATGGAATTGATTTATAGAACAATTAAGTGTGTTAGTCAGAATTTAAGTGTATTGTTATTTGCTGTTATCGCGCTTCCTTGAAGTTTTTATGTTCCAGGCAAACCCAATTTAAATTATTGATTCAAGAGTCTACTAATTTTGGTTAATTTCTTACCTTGCTGACAAAAGTTATGACATTTGCACTCTTCACTTCCAAAAATTTGATAAAATACAAAAATAATTCGAATTTCCGTTTAAAACACATCCTTTACGTTATTTTTTTTATTTTTGTTAACTTTTACTTTATAACTTAAAAAATTTAAAAATTTCTTCTTGTATGACCGTATTTGGAAGTAAAATATTATTCATCTTCCATGCGCTAAACTGAAAGTCCAAGAAAGTAAAATTTTCCCAAATCATAAAATTTCCCATAGTATAAATAATATAAATAATATGCTTTTGGCATTTTTTTTTCTATATAATATGCAAATGTCAAACAGATAGATGATACTTTCTTGATTCACAAAATAAAATGTAAATTGTTTGGAAATCATGATGCTTTATTTTTTGTTGGCGCACAGGTGACTACTTAAAGTGCATATTAATTCCAAATAGACATAAATTTTATTTGCCGCTATTAAAAAAAAAAAAAAACAAGAAAGAAAAACAAAGATTTATGTATCTTCATAAAATTATCTTTGACATGATAAAAGGACCATTTTCATTGATAGAAAATCAAAAACATAAGATTTTTTGTTACCGGCGATATTAAGTTCCGTATCGTTATTTTCTTAGATTGACTGACCATTGATTAAGAATACTAAAAAGATTATCATAGTTTCATGAAACGTCGAAAAATCGGTTTTTGAAACTGATATTTTTTTTAGTATTCTAAATCAATTTTGAGACCAAAAATCCATGGTGAATATTGTGCCCCAAAAAATCTCTAGTTCAGTTTATGAAAAATGATTAGAATTCTGAATGTATTTTTTCCCTTTTACATGATTTTATATATTTGGTGCCTTTTATGATTCGTTAAAAAAACTTAAGAATCCATGGACGCTAATTTCCTTGAAGTTGGGCATTGGTGTCACCAAACACAAATTATCATATCAGATTCATAAACTTAATATTTTTGTTCCAGTAAATCTAAATCGGAAAGTTGGAAGTTATACGCATGATTCTTTACTATTATTTATGAATATTATTATTAGATTTCCTACTTTATTATTTCTGAAATTAAATTTAAAAATTTTTTAATAACTCAAATTATTTTGGATAGTTGTATATTTTGCACACTTTAAGATTTACCATTATTCTTCAAACCTTTCTCTTGAACCATTATAAAACATTTAAACATCATACTATTGAAAGAGAAAAGTTTAAAAAAAATAAACCTTTAAAATAAAGACAAATGGCCACCTTACTTACGCTGCCACAAAATTTTTAGTATATAAATCAGATGCAGAAAAAATTTTCAGATATTATAAGATTACATTCGTTTTATATTTATATGAATGAAAATATAATTATTTTCATAATTTCTACTCAAATGTTTTGCTTAAATTTAAAGGAAATTTTTATATTATTTTTATTACGTGAATATTAAATTTTAATTATTTTTTTAATTTATGATAAGCAAATAAATGTATATATTGTATAATTTTTTTTCTCAAGAAATTAGTTTTCAATATATTTCTACACTTGATCCTTATGTATTTGACAATATTAACATTTAGTTCGTTTGTGTAGGAAATATTCAATATTCTATTCATATCCACGATAGAAATAAAAAATTACTAACTTAATTTTGGGGGTTTCTTTTCCCAATAAGTCATCAAAAATATTTTCTGTATTAAGAAGTAAAGTATATATATTTAATATTTTCATATAAAGTATGATAATCAACATTATGCTAGGCAAATTGTTCAAGTACATATTTATTTTTCAATAAAATTATAATTTAAATAATTGAGGGAAATAATAATCAAATAAAATGTAAACAATTTATTTTTTGTTATGATTTCGGAAAAGGAAATGCTGCCGAATTTTTTTAACATTAATTTTATCCAAAAATAATTATGACAACATTTGTTTTTTTTTTTTATAAATTTGCTACCAAAAAATGTTTAATAATAAATATTATCGCAATTATAATTTGGTTGCTATTAAATCAAATGACCATACAGCAAGCTAAGCTACCAAATAAAAAAAAACTTTCAATAAATTGATTGTGTTAAATTACTTGAAATAATTTTGCCGAATTAAAATTTTTTTTTTATTAAAACATACACTATGTGTCATGATAAAAAATTATCAGTTTTTTTTTTTCTTGCAACTAAATTTGCCGATAATGCAAAAAAATCCCGAAATTTTGTCATTTCGATTTCAATTTTGTTTGACATATTTGATGTTCAAAAATTGTCGTAATTAAAAATTATTGTTATTAGCTTAAAGTATTTATTTCGATCTCCGAAACAGACAATGAAATGGTTTGAAATTATTCCGGGAACCACAAATGGTTCAATCTCCTAATTAATTTTTTTTTTCACTTCAATATATGTTTTTTTCAAAATTTCCTTTTTTAATTATACCTACTCGTTTTGATATGATCACCACAGACTAGATGAGTCAAAAAAGTACCAAAAATAAAAATTCATTTTGCATTAAAAGTAACATAAATTATGATTAAAAAAAAAACATAAATATGTAAAGTACTTGTTTCGTGGCAAAATACAATTATGAATACACATGACAATTCTATATGATAATACAATCATCTATTATATTATAAACTTTCAATTGTTCATAGATTTGGTTTGGATCAAGCATATTTTAACAGAGACATAGTTGTCTTGATAGTAGTTTTATAATATATTATTAACATAATTTTACATAAAATTTTATCTTTTGCGGTGAAATAAAATGAATCATCTATCGATTTTGTTTTGAAAAAGGCGCTGGCTCTGTAAATGTTCTAGCTAAATGTAATTTTTGTGGTTATAAAAGTTTAATAATCGATTTCATTTGATACAAAAAAATGAGCTCACACACAAAACTGGCTCAAAATGAAACTTTATTAAATAAAGCTTACAATAAATTCGATTCATTAATCTTTTTATCACGTAAGTATATTTTGATGTTTGTATTTTTCTTAAGAAATGATCTAATGTAAAGTTTAAATAAACTAAAAACTAATTTATGGAAATAATTTTTTATTGAACACAAAAAAAAGTGATGTCATGTCAAGTAAATGAGCTTTTTCACAAATTGTTTCTATACGGTTGTATTTAACTTTATCCCAAAAATTATTTTGTTTTAATAACCATTTTGTATTGATTTTGGTATAACAGTTAATTAAAATACCATAAATAAAATTTTACAATATTTTATACTAAATTACTGCTTTTGTTTATAAAATATCAATTACTGAATGACGAATTAATTAACATTCACTTAATTTACGTTATTAGAAATTATTTGAAAAAAATTTTATACCTACTAAAATGTCAGTATTAAAACAAATATTTTTCTTTTAAAAGTATGGAAATAGCATAATTAAATAAAATATTGGTTAACTTTCAGTCCTGAAGAGTTAATGTTTTAGGTTCTTTAAGACACACAACACACACGCTCTTTTTACGATTTTATCTTTTAGTCTCTAAAAACTATTTATATAAAAAAATATTTAAGTTCTCGAGTTAAGTGCATCAAATAATTTCATTGTTAAGGTTTCATATATTCCCGATTTTTTTTTTAATGAATATCCTATCGTATACTGTAGTTTTGCCTCATAAAATTTCTAAAATTTTCTAACGTTATATTTCTTTTGAACGACTTTTTTTTTTTGTAATTTAAATTCAAAATAAATAAACTTTTATTCATTAAGTATACAAACACACTATTAATGTTTATAATAAACAAAATTACGTTAATATAATTTTTATTGCAAATTAAAAATCAGCTTTTAAAACACAAAATATTTATATAAAAAAAGAAATATACTAAGATTGTTAATACTTTTTTTTTTTTTTTTGGTTTTTATATACGTTTTTTTTAACTTGCCGGCTCTTTCAAATTAATATTCATTGTTTAGTCATAATATTTGCTAAATTAATTTATTAATTGACAATAAAGAAAAATAATAAAGAAAATAATTAATGTGTCTAGTACTTACGAAAGGGGTCTTTCAGAATAAAGTATTCATTTGAGTAAAATTAGGAAAAAATTTAAGTTTCCATCATTTTAGAAGAAAAAATTTCTATGTACGTAATTTAATTATAATTATATTTGAAGTGTATATTGACAATTAGCTTTTATGGTTTATTTACATTATATGTAATTATTAATAGTTTGCAACGTAAAAAATTTTCTTTGAATTACTGTATATTTATTTAACAACTTAAGGCATTATAAGTATAAATGTCAATTTATATATTGTAAACAAAGAATTCTCTAAAATCCATTAAAATTAAAATTATAAAACCTTTATATATATAATTTTTGTACCATTGTTGTATCATTTTTGTACCATTTTTGCTCCAAATATCAAAAGTGGATGATTACTATAGTTCAAAATTTTGACATGGAAGCTCTGACTTTTGTCTTGAATTGCATTTTGTATTTTTTGTTGCGATGTATTTTATTTTAATTTTATCCGCGAATCAATTTTTTTATACTCTACTTGGAAATCCAAAATTATTATCCAAAATAATTTTATCACAATATCCCGTCATGGTGTAATGGTATTGTCATTATCCTACAGTGTGTTGGGTCGTGGGTTCGATTCCCACCTCGGGCTGGAATTTCTGTGAATTTTTCAATTGTCCACTTCCACTTGATCTAAGTGTTTGTGTTGTTTTTATTCTGTAGTTTACTTATAATATACCTTTATATATAAAAAATAAGTGTAAATGTGTAAATTCAATCAAATTTTCGCAACTTTTCCCAGTAAAAAGTTCCTACAATTTGACGTTATGATGTTAATTTTTAATAATTAATTAATATTGTTCTAAACATTTGAGCATTGATAAGGTATCTATTTCGTACGTATATTGTAAAAAAAAAAACAATTTTTGGATAAAAAATTAAGTTATAAATTCACACCACAGCCAATGGGAGAAAATCAATTTTTTTTTTGTCCTGATTAAGAAATATTTTTTTTTTTTTTTAACTTTAATTGTTATCTCATCGTGCTGTCAAATATCGTGCGGTGTAGTAATGAGTGTGATTGGAATTTTTAATATTTTATAAAAATTAAAATTTAAAAGAAAAAAAATAAATAAAAATTTAAATTGTTGTACGTAAATAGTTGGTTGGTCTTATGTATATTCAATTATTTCAAAAAAAAAGAAACCTAACGATAAATTATAAAATTTTGCGTTTTTATTTTTATTTTTTGTATCAAAATTTTTTATTTAAAAATCATTGTCCTACACTACGCTAAGATATTCATTATTTTATGTTAATGAAGCAAAACTGTAAAAAAAGATATTATGCATTGTTAAATTGATTAATTAAATTAACAAAATAAAATAAACATTTCATTCAGGTATGTATATTAATGTCTCGTCAATGATCAAATAATATATAAAATATGTTATATATGTATGTATATTAAATTATTTCAAATGAAGAAGAAAATTTATATATAGTTAAAGTATTTTTTTCTTTTAATTAAAATAGAATTTAAATATAAAAAGATCGCGAACGAGGTCTGATGTCTTTTATGTGCATATGTAGGGTTGCCAGACGTCCCGGTTTTCCGGGATTGTCCCGGTTTTCAAGTCATTTTCGTGGCGTCCCGAAAAAGGTTCTCGGGACGCTCAATAGTCCCGGTTTAACATTTAAAAAAAAAAATTAATAAATTTATGAAAAATGAAATTTTTCATGTTATGTTACGCTTTCCTATCATTTTTCTAATTTTCGATCCAGTCTATATTATATCTGGCCTATATTACATCTGGCTGGTCTATAAAGGTATTGCAGGGTTGTAATAATATACTTAATAGATCTATACTTCTAATGTATTTTTTCTATACAAAAAATTTCTGTAATTTCTGTAATTTTTTGAATAGAAAATTGAAAACCATATGATTTTAACGACTATTTTTTCTCATATTTCAACGGGTTTTTAGAAGAGTTTCCTCCCTTCCAAAAATCATAAAAGAAAATATTTTTAGTTTATATTATTTTTCCAGTTTTTTTTGGTCTACTTAAAAGTTGTTCGAGTTATTAATTAAATTCTTCGATCGTACGAATAAATTATTATCAATTAAAATATTTAAATTTTTCACTAAAATATTTAAGACATTAATATATTTTCTGAATATTAGATAATTACCTTTCCAGAGAATCTAATCTTAGAAATATTGTTGGTTAAGAGTTTTCTCGTAGATTTGTACAACTAAATGAAAAGCAAGCATCTTCAAAATAGTTGCTACATACAACACAATTATTTTTGACAACGTCGAAATCCTGGTTATTTAGAATTTTTATATTAAATATCCAAAAAAAAAATTTTTTTTTAATTAAGAAGAAACCTTTTTCCTTTTTTTCAAATAATTTTTTTTGTGAATTATTTTATTTTTTCCAGAAATTAAAAAAACGAAAAATTGAAAACCATATGTTTTTAAAAATTACAGAATTTGACAACCATAATTAGAAGTATATATTTATTATGTACATTGTTGTAATTATAATGACCGAAATGAATATTTATATTTTTTATTCCTAATTTGTGTTATTAATTTTAAGATATTATTTAATTACGTATTTGACCTTATTGAAGTAGTAATGGTCCTTTTTAATATTTATATTAAAAAATATTTTTTTTAATTTTTTTAATAACTTTTATTTATTTTGTAAAAAATTTCTTTTTGTCCCGGTTTGTAATGGGGAAAATCTGGCAACCCTAGCATATGTATACGAACTTTTGTTTGAATATAAAATTTAGTTATATCAAAGGCTAAATTTATGAAATTTACGATACGATGACTGATATTTTTTTAGTAGTAGTAATTCATATTATTTTATTTATGTAAATACTTAGTACAAAAATAATGGATAGTCATATTTGTGTTCCATTAATTTTTTTTTCATACAAACACTTGATATGAATCCCTCTGTACTGTATGCATTTCATCTATTGAAAAGTAACATTAAATCTGAATCTTTATGCAGTAAATTATTGATTAATGCAAGCTCCATGCTCCTGAGACAAAATTTCTTAAGATTCTTAAGGTATTCGCCTAATTACACAACCAACGAGCCTTTTAATAGATGACGAATGATTTTAATTAATTTAATTTTTGTTCGAGGACTTAATGAATCTCTCTCGAATCATTCACGGTTAAAATAATAAAATTTGTAATTAGCGAAAACTAATGTATGTTTAAGTTTAGTTTATTTTCTTTATTTTAATTTTTTATATCTCTTTATGTTTGTATACTAATTTTAATAGTAAATATCATGCTTGAAGTTGTAAATATGTTGTCTTATTTGTCAAGAAAATTAAATAATTAAAATAAATAAATAAATAATTAGAGAACAAGGAATTTTATTGGGCTATTAATCTATTCTAATGCTAGTAATTAGCTGAGAAGTTAATGTTTTCTAGAATAATATAAAGAAAAAATTAAGGATTTAAAAATAATTTTTAAATAAAAGTTTTTATTTTTTTTTTTAATTAATTGGATGAAATTCTGTAATCAAATTCAACTGCCCTGTTTGTTAAAACAAAAAAAAAAATATTTATTTGAAGTGCAATAAACTAATTCCATTGATCATTAATCATTGAAAAAAAAAAATTGTAGGCTAAAGACAGAATAGTTTTATGCAGCAGACGGTATTTTTTTTTTTTTTGTAATTTGTGATACTTGCATGTATATAATTTTTTATTTATTTTTTTTAATTTTCTCTATAAATAACACTAACAATATTCAGAAAGTTTTGAAATCAAAAACCCCAGTTTCGACTATTCACAATATATTTTGTTTCCTTTCTTTTTAAAAAATTAGTTCCCATAACAAAAATTATAAAATACGATCTCTTTTTTTTATTTATATTAAAAAAAAAAATTAAAAAAAAATAGTTTTTCGTATTTTTTATTAACATAAATTTTTATTTGTATTAAAAATTGTTTTTATATTATTACTGTTTTTTTTTCACATGAATTTATTCCACAGATTATGAGATGAGAATTTCTTAGGAAAAAATTCCAGAAGCCAAAAGAAAAATTTATTATTATTATTATTTTGTTTTATATTAATTTTGCTTTGGATTATGGTTTTGCCTAATCGCGATTTTAACAAATAAAAAAAAAATTAATTATTTTAGCAAAAAAAAAAATGTTTTTTGCTTAATTTTTATAATTTTTAAATGACTTGAGTTTTTTCAACATGTTTATATTATACAAAATGATAATTTAAAAAAATATGTATTTGTTTTTTTTTTTTTATAAATTTTACGATTTCTTTTGAAAGTTACTATAATTTTAAGTCTGTAATTTGTTATTTTGATATTTTTGATATTGTTCATTTTAATCATGGTCCGTCATTTCGTTAGAGTACTTATACAAATCTAATTTTAAAATGCTGTTAAATCATAAAAAGCCGAACATATAATAATATTCATTTTCTTTTTGACAATATTTGCTGCCTTGAAAAATTACAACATCTGGCTTGTTATCTATATTATAGAGATGTGTCGTTCGTGAACGACCGAGTTAAAAAGAACGGATCACTAAAGTGAACGATGACCGATCGGTCAGTAAAAAAAAAATATATCGTTCATCGTTCACCGTTCATCGTTCTTTTCTAAAAAAAAAAAAGTTCTGTAGGTGTAGAGAAGAGATAAATGTTTGAAAAGAGCAGTACACTTATTTTTCAGCTATAAGGAAGAAAGAGAAATTGTGTTGGTGTTGTTAGATTGTTATGTAAGTGTAGCTGTGAACAATAGCTACCTCTTTACTGGTCTGAAAATTATCGTCTTTTTCAATTGAAAATGCCACACGACATCCATAGAAAAAAATACAATAAGAAAGACTGACGGGAAACAGATTAAATATTTAAAGGAATGTTTTTTTTTTCATAAGAAATTATCCCAAAAAATAAACCAAAAAATATTAATAAAGATAAAAAAAATTTTTTTTTTGATATAATCGGTTATTGCTAATATAGATATTTGAATAATTATTAGTAGATTAATATGCTCTAAATATTTTTATTTTTTTTATAATAAAAATAAATCATATTAACTTTAAAAATAATAGATGAATTAATGCTTCCTAAAGTTCACAGTTCACTTTCAGTTTATTTCATTTGGTATTTTTTTATTTTTGCAAAGTTCATTTTGATTTGAGTTAATTTTATCGGTCGTTCAATTGAGCTATATTTTTAACTCGGTCAGTAAAAATAGTACGTTCATTTTTTAACCCGTTCAATATTTTTTAACTCGGTCAGTAAAAATAGTACGTTCATTTTTTAACCCGTTCAATTTTTTTTAACTCGGTCAGTAAAAATAGTACGTTCATTTTTTAACCCGTTCAATTTTTTTTAACTCGGTCAGTAAAAATAGTTCGTTCATTTTTTTAACCCGTTCAATTTTTTTAACTCGGTCAGTAAATTGATTTGAGTTCATTTTTTTTCGGTCGTTCGCGAACGAGAAAATAGGTCGTTCAATTGAACGATATTTTTTAACTCGGTCAGTAAAAAAGAACGAACGAGTTAACACAGGTCACTGAAGTGAACGAGATTTCCCATCACTACTATATTATGCTGCAGGTAAAAGAGCACAAATTAAAAAAGTCTGTTAATTATATATTTCCATAGAGTTTAATATTTTAGAAAAATGGATTCAAAATTCTAGAGCTAAAACCAGGATATTTATTTAAAGTTTTGTGAAACGTCTGAACTACTTGCCTTAGATAGTCGGCTAAATATTGCTTAAAAAAGGTGTTTAAAAAATGCTCTCTATAACCAATGACTATAGTTACCTGTAAACGTTTAACCAAATCTATCTCAATTTTTTATAACAAATTAGAACTTCCGGAAAATTGAATATATCTGATAGGAAATTGTGTAATCTGTTAACAATCATTTTTAATAATTTCATTCCATATTTCATTTTTAATTTTCCCACATAAATATTTTGGCAAGTTGAAATATTTTATTGAATTTTTTTTTTTTTTTTTTCAATTAATGTTAATAAATCCATAAATCTTCATTAATATAAATTCTGAAAACAAAAACATTTTGAAGTTTAAGTGATTTTTTTATTAAAGAAATTGTTGAATTTGTTAATTTTTTTTTCTTCTTTCCATTAATTATATCGTGTTGAAGCGTTATGTATGTACATAAATATTTTTATTTATTTATTATTTTTATGCTGATGGGAGGATAAATTAAGCTTTTTATTTGAATTAATTTTTCATTGAAACTTCAGTTGGAAAATAAGAAGCAAATCATAAGGAGGAAAAAAATAAATATAATAAGTAAATCACGTTTTTTTGTTTTATTTTTTCGCTTGATTCGGTTGAAAAAATTTCAAGGTCAATTTCCAGTTTAATTCATATTTTTCTAATGTTATGTTGCATGAAAATATTTTTGTAATAGATCTTTAATGAAAATTCTTCACGATCTTGCATTAATTATACGGTTTTTTATTTGTTATTTTTATAATGCTTGTAACATAATTTTTTATTTTTGCATTTAAATATGTTTATCGTGTTAAAAACAAATAAAAAAAATTTTCAATGTTTTTCTTTTATGATGCGAGAAAAAAAGGAAAACATTTTGTTGTTTTCTTCAAAGAGAAAATTTAATTGAGTACTGAGCCCTTTTGCATAAAGTGTGTTATGTTTATTTAAGTTTTAATTAGGATAATGTGGAAAAATTGTTTTTAATCGCATCTAGTCTCTGCTCCTATTTCTTTAGCAGACAAAACTGCATTATTTAATATTATCTTGCATAAATTTTATGAAAATAAGAAATAAAGAATTAAAATTAAATGATTGAATTAAATATCTATGCTACGTATTATGAAGTTGATAGTAAGCTTTATATTTTTTTATATATTCAATCAAAAAAGAATTTTAAGAACAATTAAAAAACTCAATTTTGGCAATACTTTTTTTTTGTATTATGTTCATTAGGTATGTTCAATATCTTAAAGTTAAATAATTCAATAATTTTCTTTTTACGTAATATTTTGAATTGGATTTTTTTTTTAAATTAAAATGGTATAAGAATACTTTAAATAAAATAATATCATAAATTTTATATAACTGAAATTTCAATAAAACAAAACGAAACTTAAATTATCTGAAAAAAAAAATAATAATTTGTTAATTGCTTCAGTTGGATATAAACAAAACAAAGTATTATGGATAGCTAAGAAAAATTCTCATACTTAAATTTCTGAAAAGATTTTTTATCTATAAAAATATTTATAAAAATATGAAATAACATTCTATTTAATATTCAATGGTATATAAATTGAATTAAAATTATAAAAAAACATATGCAAACATATTTGTCACATATGTTTTTGTTTACTACGAACTACGATCATAAAAAATTTTCACTACATTTTTATAGAGCTATAAAAAACATATGTAATGCGCATGGAAAGTAATAAAAATTTGTGATACTTTTTTTTTCATATATCTTTACTGCATCATTAGACTGTATTAAAATTTTATTGAACTTCACTTATCCTTGACACATCACGTTCATTGTTTAATGAGAAAATATTTTTCTTAAAAAATAAAAAAACTTAAAAATATTTCCTTGGTGTGTCATACGACGCGACGTCTCGACTGATTTTGCAATCATTTCATTTTCACTAATTTTAATTCCGGTTTTAAAAAAAGAAATTTGTTTAAAGTTTTTCCAAAATAGTTTAGAAATAATTTTTTTTTTATGTATTCATCATTTATCAGGAAAATTATCAAGTTAATATTACTCGAATAGTTCAAAATCAAATCAAAATTTATCATTAGATTAATCAACTAATTTTTATCTAATTTAAATTGGAATTCCTCAATCTTTCAATAGATATTATAGTTAGTAGAAATAAGAAATGATTATGTACAAATTTTTGAACTAATGCTAATTGATTCATTACAAATTTTTTCATTAGAAATAAAAATATTATTAAACTTTTCCATATAAATTGGAGTCTGAGTAATAAAAATAATAATAATAAATTATAAATGACGTTATATATTTGAAATAAATTTATTTGAAGAAATGAGTAAAAACATTTAGGTATATAAATAACTTTAAAAAAAAAATGTCTCAATGAAATTGAAATATATCTAATTAGCAAAACAAAGATGTTGTTTAAATACAAAAATTCTGCTAACAATTAAACTTTTCATTTCATTCTTCATTCAAAATGATTAAAAAATTTTTATTTAAATTGGAACTTTTTTTTTTGTCTGTTAAATGTGGTTAAATGAGAATTCCAATAAATAAGTATTTTTTGTATAATACATTTTTAAATAATTACGTTATTTGTAAATTTGTAAATATTATTATAAATAGTCTAGGCTAGTAAGTACACCTTTTATTATTTAATTAACCTTGATATTTTGTAGAAGAACTAATAGTTGCTCAACTGTCGACAAAAATATTTTTCGACAATAAAATTTTTTCTTTCTGAAGTTTTTGGTTAGAAATAAGTTTTAAAGCTAGCATTCTATAGGCAATATTATGGTTAGCTATGAAATCGAGGGTATAAAAAATTGTCTCCGAATAAATTTATATTTTGTAATTAATAGGAAATACAAAAAAAAAGAAAAATAAATTAATCAACTTAAGGAATTTATTTGAAATCAGATTTTTATAAAACGATGATTACTAAAGTTTTCATGTTAATTTGGTAATGACTATATTGCGATGATTGAATAATATGAAAAAAAAAAAAAAATAACAAGTTTTCAAACATTGTTAGTTTAGTAACTACTATTTATAGATATTGAAAGCTTTTTAATTAATTTTAAAGTTTTTTTTTTATTGAAATAATGAGGTATAAAATAATTTAACGATGCGCGTGTTTGAAAAAAAAAAAAGCTTTCTACACAATTATGCATAACTATGAAATTTTAAAATTTTGAACGTGAGAAATTTTCTAACTTTCTTGATAAAAATTTTCACAATTTTAACACGAATGAAAGAAAAATACAAAATACCTTCCAAATAAAATCTATTTGTTTATTCGCAAATAAAAGATATAAATTAAAAACAACGAAAAAAAAAAATGCAATATAAATCTTAAAAATACCGCATATGAATTTTAAATGTCAAAACAATTTTATTTTTTTTTTTATTTATAGATGGAAAAGTAGGAATGCAACTTTTTTTGATTTTAAATTCAGTTGACAACTTGACAAGTTTTGAATATTATAATATGAATAAAAAAAGAACATAATAAATATTTTATCAAAAATGGAGTTCTGCAGAGACCCATGTAAATTTGTTAAGTTTTTATTATATGGAAATGGAATTGATTGTTTCGCTGGAAATTGCTTCTTACATTTTCTCCATATTCTAAAATGTTGTTTCAATTGTTTCATCTAAGAAGGTTAAAAAAAATCTAATGTGTGGTTTTGGGAAACCCTGCTAATTCAGGAATTTTTTGCCTGAAAATATGCAACATTTGCCAAAGTTTCTCTTTAAACAAAAAAAAAAAACTAATGTTACTTGTTTATGTATATTCTATGTAAGTATACGTTGGTACTTACTATATATTTTTAATTTCATGTATTTGAACTTTTAATACAAATCTTATTGCATTATTCTTTCTTATTACTAGTAATCGTACGCAATTTTAATTTAATTTTGATGAATCATATTATTCGTAAGTATTCATAATTATTGTTATTCGATGTTTAAGCGAACTGGTTTTTTTTTTTTTGCTCACCCAGCTTTAAAAATATAATAATCTTGTAATTCTATTCGTAATTCTTCTATTGGTATTCTATTTTTAATTCTATTTGTTGAAATTTAAAATTTTAATTTTAATTGACTCTCAAATATTTGCATCAAGCTACTTACTGTAAATATTTTTTAGTCTCTTTATCAAAGAAATATCGACTTGGTTTAAGAAAAAATTTTTTTCCATATAGTTTACATGGAAATTAAAATTAAACGAAATTCAAAAGCTTAGCGGAAATTTAAGCTTAAAATAATTTTATAATTTTTTTTTTCTCATTTCAACGTTTTTTCTTAACTGGAATTAATTATTATTTTATTTATGTCTGTGGTTGCAACTTTAATAATAATATTTTTATGTTGATGATCTTTATGAACCTGTTATTTGGTATTTAATAATTTTTTTGTAAGAAATATTTAAAAATTCAGTTTTTTTTTTTTTTAATAATATTTATATAAATACAAAAAAGGTCACTATACTCTTATTTTTTTTATGGCATTTCACATACATGTAACATATATATAGAAATATATATGCGACGACGGTAAATATCTTTTTTTTTTTGTGTACATAATTCGAAATAAATCTCTTTTGAATCGAATTTATTTATATCTTTTTTTTTTTTTAGATTACATAATGGTTTCTTTTGATATTAAATGTGTTTATTACGCAATCATATTAAAAATTGATTATATTATTTTTTATTTTATTAAAAAAAAAAAAAAAAAAAAATTAAGCGAAGCAGATGTAATAATTTCTTGTTTAATCTATGTTAAGTGTTGTACAAATAAGACCGATCAAAAGAAGTGGATTTTTTTGATTTTATTGAAATTTTCTATTAATAAGTTTTCTGATGTCGACAGAAATCAGATTCCCATAAAAAATTGTTTTTTTTACCGACATTATTTTTATTAATGGAATGTCAATTTAGGATATATATGGTTAAAACCTTGCTTAAACCAAGCTTAAATTATTAAAAGTTATAGCTTAACGGCAGAATAAAATTATTAATGTAATGTCTAAAAAAATCAGTGCACAAAAACAGATTGAAATTTAAATTCTAAGCCTTTCCTTTTACTTTGAATGGAACTAGTTTTTAATACTCAACTCTTAAGCCTATGAGTATATAGAAGTTAAGCCAACTATTATATTTATGCGACGTTTTAGATCTTCTGTCATTATTATTACTGTTTGAGAAACATTATTTTTACATTGATTTTTTGTTTACTGTAATTAATTTTGAAACTTCACCGACAAAATGTTTTGAATTTAGTATATTTATCACTATAAATCAGGCTCCAATCAAATTCAAAAAAACTGTTTTGAATTGGGGTGAAATAATATTTGAATAGCGTTTGCGCCATCGTTTTTTTTACGAGAGATTTTATTCCACACATGTTTATGATTATAATACTATATATTCAGCATAAATATTAATCATATTTATCTTTTTAGTTTTAATTAAATATACTAAATTTAAACATTTTGTCGGTGAAGTTTAAAAATTAATTAGAGTAAACAAAAATTCAATTAACAAAAGCAAACAAAAAAAAAACTTTTAACAGGAAACAAATTCTTCCGTGGAAAGAATTTTTTTTTTTTTACTATTTTCATATTTGTATATTCAGATCATCAAAATTTGTCATTAGTTTTTTTTTTGTGTACAAATACCGATTATTATCATGCTATAACTTATCATAATTTTTTTTAATTTTCAAAATATCGCATATTATAGTAGGTGGATAAAATTATTTGGAAATACTGTAGAACGGATGTCAGACAGAATTTTTAAATTTGTAATTCGAGTATAGAAAAATTAATGCTTTCTAATACAAAATCAGTTAATTCAGAGAATAAATAATCAAGAAAGATAACTCTTCATTAGCCATTAATTTACATGCACATATGTATATAATTTTTGTGGAGAATATTTAGATTTGTCATTTAATATAATAATTTTATCTATTTTAATTAATTAAAAAAATAATAATAATAAAAATAATAATTATTCTACTTTGAATATTCGCGCCGAATTTTTTCTTTACTGACGAACTGTGGAATTACCGCCTTTAAAAAAAATACTTTAAACCATTTGTTCAAAGAGCGTTCGTATAATTTTTGTACTCGTGAATTATTTCTTATCTGAATTTTAGTTCTATTTTTTTTTAAATAAAATAATATATACTTATTTTATTTTAATAACAACATATATTTTTATTTTCTGTATTTTTTTTATCTTTGGAATCTCAAAATTTAGGTGTGTAGAAAAAGCTGTTAAATCTGTGGCCGCATTGAATAGTATCTTATGTGATAATAACTTATAAAATTGTTGAAGCAGTAAATGTTCGAAAATTCTTTAATATTGATCTAATGTTAAAAGCTGTTAAATCTGTGGCCGCATTGAATAGTATCTTATGTGATAATAACTTATAAAATTGTTGAAGCAGTAAATGTTCGAAAATTCTTTAATATTGATCTATGTTAAATTTAATTATAAACTTGATTATCATACTAATGTCATTTCTCTCAGGACTATAAAATCTTATTTCGTAGTATTCTGCAACTAGAATTTTTTGTTCTATCTTACATAGAATAGAACATCATAAAATTTCCATGCATTTGGGAGTTTGTTCGTCCAGAGCAGTCCATATTCTATTTTTTTTTTTTAATTTTAAGTTTAAAATAAGTATATTTTCTAAAAGAAATGAAACATTTAGTACCGAAGTTATTATTCAATATTGGCAGAGAAATATATAGTGTATCACAATTTTAGGTATAAATATAGTGAGTAATAAAGGCTTATTTATTTATTTAAATTAATTTAATAATTTTAATTTATGATTTATTGTAATGTAAGGTACAATATAAGTTATTTTAATTAAAAAAATATTGTTTTTATATTTACATACCTAATTGACCAAACCTGATTTTTTTTTTATTTAATCTGATTAAGGCAGGGAATTAGAGAAAAAAAAATAAAAAAATAAAATAGAACAAAGTTCTTTACAGTATACACATGTGTACACTTATAACTATTTAATGATAATAAGTATATATTATATGTAGGTACTTATAGAAAAAGGAAAGTGAAATTATATTATTTTGAATGTACGTAATTTTTATTTATAGAAAATTATTCTTTACATTTTATTATGAATTTTCTGTGAAAATTATAGTTTAAAATGGATATTATAGCTGTCACAACCTGTGTCATAACTTTTGAATTTACTCACTTGCACTATAACTTTTGAATTTACTCACTTGCACTAACTAATATAAATAATTATTATAGGTACTTATTTTTTTAATAACTGCAACAAAATTTATGTTACATAAAAAATGAATACTATTTTAAATAGATATTAATAATTGGAATTTTGGAAATTTCGAACTGATGTTGATAACATAAATACGGTGAAAGCTATTTGACTAGTCTTGGATTATATATAGAAGGTAAGGTAATGATATTATGCTACAATTTAATAAGTAATCTGAAAATTACGATCCCAATAGATATATAATTGAAATTAAAAATATCAAGACAGGGTTTGACAGTCGCATCCAAGATTTCAAAAAATGCTAAAGCGTGATTTTATCTATGGCGTTTCCATTTGTGTGGCACCATTGATAGGTAGTATGTTTACTTCTTAAAAATTTCTAAGACATTTTTACACTTCAAGTTTTTACAAAAACAAATTTCATTTTAAGCAACATTTCTGTTTTTTTTTTCCTTCGGAATCTAAAATTATAAATCAAAAAATTAAACAAATAAATTGAATTTGTACTTCATCGAGGTATGCATACAACTGTGGCAAATACTTAATATAATTTTTATGGAATTTTATACTATGTTTTTTTTTTCTTTTTAATAGTACACAAAAATATTTTGATAAATTTTTTTATTATTATTATTATTATTAGTATTATTATCTTTATTTTTTTATTATTTTCCTGATAAGCTTCTTTCTAGAGTGTTCAAGGTTTTATATAATAAAATGTAATTAATTTTCAGTAGGTAATCGGTTCGCTGTCAGTACGCGAGTAAAAATTTCCATAACGAGTTGTAGCAAAAATTCAATATAGTAAAAAAAGAAATTAAGTATTTTGATTACAATAAAATTGTAAGCCCACAGTGTGTAGTAATTTATTAATTTTCACATATATTAATTCATAAATGACAAATTTTTTATGATTAAGAAACATCACAATTATTATAACTGAAAAACAATGTCGTCATTAAGAGATAAGAAAACATATCGAAATTCTGGCATTTCCATATACGAATATAAGGAATTTGCTTACATTGGCAGTAAGTTTACTTACATATATTAAATAAGTTGTTAGTTAAGTAAATTGAGCATTATTAGAGACTGTCTTAAATAATTGTAATATCTAATCTACAAATTTTCAGTCCAAAATTCAAAATTTTCTATTCTGCTGGGTATTTGATTTAGAACCTCAAAAAAAATTTCTATTAAAAAAATTAAATTAAAAAATTAAATTTTCGCAACAGTAAAATGTGTACTCATTATATGGTACTATTGTTATGAGAGTATTATTCGAAATGTTTAATACTCGGTTTAATATTATAATTATTATACTTACTTATATATATATGAACATCATTTTGATTACAGCTACAAATATGCCATCGGTTTTTAACCACCAATCGAAAAAATTATCATGTTGTTCATATTCTTATCGTTAAAAATACAAATTTAAGTGTATGTAATTGTAAAAATGTACAATTTTCGGCTGATAAATAAGCATTTCTTAACAGCGACAAAATCACTTTAGATCTGTTTTCAAACATTATTCTTCTTCTCCTTAAAATGTGAAATTATCATTGAACGAATATAAAGTTAAATATAAGGAAAAGTATCAAAAATGATAAGGGAAAGGAATAATTATTTCTTATACCCTATTTAAGTCATATTCAATATTTCATAGAAAAAATCAACCAAATTTTGTATTTACAAATTGGATTTATTTTTTGATGAACTTTGAAGCTAGTATAACTTATAAGTAATGAAAATTTAATTCTATAATTAAAATGTGTGTTGTTGATTCATCTTTTCTTGTAGTAACAAAAGAAATTGTTGTTGAACTTCAATTAAAAATGTTTTATTGAAATTAATAATTCAAAGTTATCTTTATATAATTTTGAGCTTCTGATATTAAATTATTTTGTCATGTTTTACAAAAAAAAAACTTAAGATTAATATTTTTTATCAATGAATGACGTAAACATTTTAAATTTAGAGTTTAAATATTTCTGAGAGCTGTTGTTTAAATTAATGATATCACAATAATGATGAATGAATATCATTGATTCAAAAATTTTAATAAATTTAAAAAAAAAAAAATTTTTTTTTGTAAGAGCTGATTAAATAATTTATATATAACACGCATATTCATTTTAGTAATTTCATTTTAATCAGCATTATGAAGATAAAAATTCAATTTATTTACGATTAATATATTTAAAACTGTAGCGATTTAGATTAAAAATTTCATCAAATGTAATTTTCGAAGTTAAGACAATTTATTGAAATTGATTACGAAACGATTGAAATGGAAAGTGTACTCGTTTATTAATAATTTTAACCTGTAAACATAATTTCAGCATACATATTTATTTCTAATCTAATGTTCACATAAAAAATTACTTAATTCTATAAAAAAAATTTAATTATTTTTTTTCATTCATTATACATAATATTTTCCCATTGATAATAGCATTTGGTGACATTTGGACTTAATGAAATTATCTCTTCCATAAGCCATAATACTATACTTTCAGATAGAAACCAACTAATAAATCAAATAATAACCATTTTTTTAAATTTATGTTATTTTAGTTTGACCCATCTTAGTGATAAATACAGGAGTTTATTGAACTGATCTTTATTAAGGTAGCGATACTTGCGTAAATAATTTGTGATTAATGTTAAATAAACTGTTGTAAAACAAATAAATTTTGATAATAAAATTTTGACATTATTTTCTTCTCAACATTTAAAAACTGCGTGAAATTTTTTATTTCTTAGTATATTGATAAATTCACTTGAATGAAGAATTCAGTGATTTTACATTGACCATATACGAGATTAAAAATTGTTCCCATTCAATAATAAATATTTACGCAAAAATAACATACTTTAAGTATATAAAGTGATTTCAAGTGGTTTTGGCGCCAATAAAAAAGTCTGATAATATTTTAGTTTTCGATTTAAGTTTTAAGTTTTCAAAATATGTATATTTTAACAGTTTCTACAGTTAATTATCTGATATATTTAAATAGATTAAAGATAGATATTATATATCTCTATTTTCCAATCATTATATAAAAATCATGGATGAAAATTAATTTATGATCTGGTTATAGTATTACTTAATTAAACTTTTATAATTTTTATGCCTAAAAAATGTATAAATTTTCAAATAATTAGACTTTCTACATTTAAGTGTATTTGTACCATAATATTATCACGTTATTTTTAAATTTATGTCTTTTAAAAGGGTTTTAGGTGATTAGGGTTTCGGATTCTATCAATTTTTATCTTTGAATAGGAGTTTCCAAGTTACAGAGTTAAAATTCAAAATACATTGAACATTTAAAAAAAAGCAATTACTTTTCCTGAGTGTCTAATATAGACAAGATACATATAGTCCAGGTTAGACATTAAATGATAATGCCTTAGAATAAAGACAATATCACGCAATTGCCACACCGACGAACGACAAACAAAGCATGAATAAAAAATTCTAATATGAAATATAAACGCATAATTTCAAAATTGAGCATTTTATCTAATCAAGCTCTACTTTCTGAAAAAGAAAAATAATAATAAATAATATCAATTCATAAAAAAAAATGTGGTGGTCATAAAACTTTGACCTTTTAGTCTGTTTCTGTTTTTTTTTTTTGTTATTATATTTATATTATCTTCAGTCATTACATTTTGTTCTAATAATCTCGATTTAAAAAAATAGTATTTTTTTTTTAATTTTAATTTCTATTTAAATATTAGATTACTTAAAGAAGGTGCTCAGTAACACTTTATTAAAGAAATTAAATATTACAATTGGTTGATACGAACCTATGAAGTTCAACTTCCGTTAAGAAAAAATACCAAAAATTATACTCACATTTAAGTATAATACTCTGAATTTGTTTGTGATCAAATGTTAAAAAATCTACTATAAATATTCAAAGTTAACTACAGATTCTTTTTCCATAAAAATTTATAGTAAAGAGGTTATTTCTTTGATTTAATTTTAAATTATCTTTTCTTTAGTAGCATCCATTAAAAGTAATATAGTTATTATTTCAATTATCTAAAAAAAACATTTATACTTATACGATTTTGCTTCAATAAATCGCAAACAAATCAATAAATTTTTTTTTTTAATAAAATTATCATAACTTAAAGGACTAATTTCTGCATACGCCAGTTTATATTTTAAATCTTTTTTGATATAACTAGGTCGCTCACACTGCGGTACCCTAACAATTATTTTTCCTTCATTCAACTTAAGTTTTGTTAATTTTACATAACTAAGTAAAGTTACTTAAAGATATTGTTCTGAGTAAAAACAAAGTATTTGCTCCTTTCGAAAATTAAGAGCACTTAATGCAATATGTTGCTGATTTACTTACATGCATAATAATACTATATATAGCTATATAGATTACTGATGTTATTTTTAAAATTGGTTTAAATTTAATTTTAAAAGAAACTCAAATTAAAGCAAACTACAAAAAAAAAAAACTAAATTGTGTACAATTGAAAAGTTTTGAAATATGAAACACGAATTAAATAAAATTTAAAAAAGAATCACAATTGAAAAAAGTGATTTTAAAGCATTTTTGCATTACGAAACCCTATAAGTGTTTATATTTATTTTTGTTTTTGTTGTAAATAAATGAAAGTTACAAAGAAAAAAAAAGCATAATATTCAAATTTTTAAATAGACAACATTAATTTAGATGTGGTTTAATTTTATTAAAAATCTATTACAAAATTTTTGTTTTAAATAAATCAACAAAATGACAATGTGACAAGAAATGATGATGGTAGTATGTCATGAATGATGAGCATCGTTGATATTTTTTCAATCAATTATTTACTTAATTCACAGTATTTATAATTAATTAAAATGGGCAGATTGAATATTGAATTAAATTAGATTTAAGTTAAGATTTTGCTATACATTACGTTCGAGACAAATTTCTTCTTAATCTTCATAAATCTTTATTAAATGAAATTTTTATTAAATCTGTAATGTTAATCTTACAGCTCGAGTTTTTTTAAAAATATTAAAATAAAGTGCTCTTCTTAAATTAACATAAAATTAATTTTTATATATTTATTTTTTTTTTAGCATCACAGTATGAACCAGGTGGTTATTCGACACAAGTACAAAATCGAACGATTTCGAGAACATCATCAAATTCCAATATGACCCAAAGAGATGGAATAGCAAAATTCGAACAGGAGCGTATAAAAACATTACAAGAAGAGCGTCTACATATTCAGAAGAAAACATTTACAAAATGGATGAACTCATTTTTAATAAAGGTAAAGTTCAAAACTTTAATTATCGAGAAACAATAAGTTCAATAATTATATGAAAAATTTTAATTGAAAAAAAAAACCTATGTTATCACTACTATATTCTTAAATTTTATGAATTTTTGGTGGAAGATGAGAATATCTTGAAAATAATGAAAAAAGTTTACAAAATAGCAAAAGCCTAACTGTTTTCATTGTAATTTTTCTAGTTTTTAAAATAAATTTGGCATTTAGAAAATAAAAATTTAAAAATTATTTCAATTTTAACTAGGTACCTACTTCTTTTATAACTACACATATTTTCAATTATTTTCTACTTTCGAATATTTTTATTTTAAAATAAATTAAAGTAAAAGTTTTTTTTTTTTTTCATTAAAAAAAAAAAACAAAAATTCAAATTTTAGGCGCCTAAAAACATATTTTCAAATAGTTACTTCATTCTCATCTTCAATGAATTTTAATTATAAAAAATATTGTATATATGTTTTTAATGAGTTGATCTTTTTTTTTGTGGCATTCTTAAACATTTGTATTTTTACAACTCAATTGATTTGTACTTTCAAAATCATTATTATTATTATTATTAGTATTGGTCTGATGATCTTAATGATTTCATTTTTAATATTTTCTTTCATCTTTTTTTTTTCCATAAAGTTTACCTCAGGTTATTATTTTAATAATAAAAATAAAGATTTCTTCGTTATAATTGAATTAAAAAAAAAAAATGTATATTTATTAAATATGACTTATAAATTAAAATATTTCTTTTTTTTTTATCACTGTTATTAACTAAATATAGGCAAAAATGGAGGTGGAGGATCTTTTCACCGATTTAGCCGATGGTATAAAATTATTAAAATTACTTGAAATAATTTCATCAGAAAAATTGGGCAAACCAAATAATGGACGAATGCGTGTGCATAAAATAGAAAATGTTAATAAAAGTTTAGCATTTCTCCACACTAAGGTAAATTTTTATTTTTAATTTGTGTAATCAATTCAGTATAATAAGAAATTTTTATAGAATAAGTCTTTGAATAGAACATATAAGAATATATAAATCTTTGGGTTATATGACCCAGTTTAAAGATATTAAGGATGGTTCTTCTCCAATATTGAATTTTGTGGAAAAAGTTTTTCACTATGAAATATTTGAAATTTAAAAAAAAAAAATTATAAATACGGAATTTTAATACTTTTTTTTACGATAGAAAACTTTTATTTTAATATTTTACGGAATTAAACAGAATTAATAAAGAACTTTTTTTTTATTCAATAATTAACCGATCGTAACAAAATATTCGCTCAATGAATTTTAATTCTTTAATTAACTTTTATAATTTTTTCTTTTTTATTATTTGAATGCATAATAATTTATATTAGTACATACATTATTTTGCACAAAAATATTATAAACTATATTATTTTCTTTTTTCTCTATAATATAAAATATAATAAAATTTCAACACAATATATAACACTTTTTTATGATTACAATGTTTTATGCTGTTTTGTTCTACTTAAATTATAAAGAAATATATATATATATTTAATATTATGTATTATACATATGATCATAATATTTGTTGGAAAACATAAACAAATTGAGCAAAACAAAATCACACCGTTAAAGAAGAAAAAAGAATTAAATAAAAAAAAAAATGTATGTATGTATGTTGTACGTGCAAGGGGATACTAGGTCATTTAATATTATTATTAAGACGGCGAGCAAAAGGTATTATAAAAATTTTCTTAGAACTTTATTATATTATGCATACGAATTTATAAAATTCAATTTAGCTACTTATTTTTATTAAAATCGAATTTAGAAAAAAAATCTATAATCTTTTATTATTGCCAAGCTGATATTTTTTCCATTAGTTTTTTTGATAAAAATACATACATCAAACTGAAATATTGAATATGGAATTACAAAAATTAATTTCCTAGAACAAAATTTCCCCCAATTTATTTTTTATAATACCTATTTGTTTTATAGAAATAATAATTATTCTTCAGTATCTATAATTTCAGATAATTTTAGTGAAAACAAAAGACTTAAGAACGAAACTTTTTTTCTAAAAAAAAATAATTTTTTTTGCTATATATAATATCCAATGCTTTATAAAACCAAATTTTTTTGTGAGAAAAGAAACGAAAAAATAATAATAATCTAAATTTTAGGTTCGATTAGAATCAATTGGTGCAGAAGATATTGTTGATGGAAATAAAAGACTTATATTGGGCTTAATTTGGACAATTATCTTACGTTTTCAAATTCAAGAAATTGAAATCGATGTTGATGAAGAAAATGAATCATCGGAAAAACGATCAGCCAAAGATGCTCTTTTATTGTGGTGTCAAAGAAAAACATTTGGATATCCCGGAGTTAATATTCAAGATTTTACATCATCATGGCGTTCTGGTTTAGGTTTTAATGCATTAATTCATTCACATAGGCCAGACTTATTTGATTACAATCAACTTGTTCATGGTAGAAATAATAATATTGACAATTTAAATCATGCATTTGATACAGCTAGCTCTGAATTAGGAATACCAAGGTACTTATACTTATTTTTATAAAATTCTTAGATAAATTATTTTTGAAACTTTTGAATTTTGAAATGTAATATACATATATTATCTTCAAATAACCCAGTTTTAACATTTTGCTTTTTATAGACTTTTGGATGCAGAAGACGTTGACACCGTCAGACCTGATGAGAAATCAATTTTAACTTATGTTGCATCTTATTATCACACATTTGCACGAATGAAAAAGGAACAGAAGAGTGGAAAACGTATTGCAAATGTAAGTTAAGCACATGGTACATGGAATACCATAAAATTTTTATCATAAGTTTAATTTCATCTCGTAAAATTTGGAATTTTTTATTTTTAAGATTGTTGGTCAACTTATGGACGCTGATAAGAAAAAAGCACAATATGAACGTTTAACAACAACATTACTTGGATGGATTCGTCATAAAACAATGGAATTAGAGAAAAGAGATTTTCCAAATTCACTGGAAGGAATCCAGCATGAATTATTATTATTTAAAGAATATCGAACCATAGAAAAACCACCAAAGTAAGTCTCATTCCCTAAAAGTGCTAAAAAAAATATATTACTTTTGATATTTAGTGAAATTAACAATTTTCCTTAAACATTAACTTGTTAATTTATTAATATTTTTGTAACGAATTTTATTTCAATTTTATATGAATATTTCCCATATCTTTTAGTTAAATAAATTATAAAGGAGAAATAAATTCATTTGAATTTTCAAATAAAATTTGGAATCCTTAATTCTCAGGTTCTTTTATTTAATTTTGTTTTAGGTATAAAGAGAGAAGTGAAATCGAGGCCTTATATTTTACAATAAATACCCTGCTTAAATCCTTAAATCAACCACAATATATCCCACAAGATGGACAGCTAGTTAATGACATTGAAAAAGCTTGGCAATTATTAGAAAATGCTGAGCATAGTAGAGAGATAGCACTTCGTGGTGAATTAATTCGACAAGAAAAACTTGAACAATTGAATTATAAATTCGAGAAAAAATCGGTTCTTCGCGAAGGATATTTAAAGGAAATGATTCAAGTGTTATCAGATCCGCGATATTTACGACAAGTAGATGCCACACTTAAAAAACATGAAGCAATATCAGCTGATATTTTGGCTCGAGTTGAGCGCTTTAATGATCTTACAGCAATGGCGAATGAATTGAATAAAGAAAATTATCATGGCAAAGAAAGAGTGAAAAAACGAGAAGAGGAAGTTATGGAAAAATGGAGGAAATTATTGGAATTGCTAGAAAATCATAAGAAAAATTTATCATTAATGAGTACTTTAATGAACTTATTGAGAGATATTCAAATGACAATGGAAACAATTAAAGAATTAGAAGTTCAATTTACATCTGAAGATGTTGGACCACATTTATTGGGTGTGGAGGGTTTGTTGCAAGAACATTCGTTATTAGAATTACAAGTAAAATCTATTGGTAAAAGTCAGAAAAGTTATATTCGACAAGGGCAATCATTTAAGCCTAACGATCAAAGAGATGTCCCACTTCTAATGCAAAAATTAGACGAATTGGACAAGGCATACGAAATGTAAGATAATCTAATTTCTTGAAAAACAAAATCAAATTTTTATTTGTATTTATTTTTAGTCTGCAAAATTTATGTGCTAAAAGACGTGCTCGTTTAGAAGAAGCTAGAAATTTTTATCATTTCATGGAAGATTATGACAATGAAGAAGGTTGGCTGGTTGACAAACAAAGAATTTGTAAAACTGGAATTACAGCTAAAGATTTAAGAGCTGTATTATCTTTGCAACAAAAACACAAAGCTTTGGAAGATGAAATCAAAGTAAGAAAACCGAAATCAACTCAAATGTCTGAAGCTGGTAAAAAATTAATGTCAGAAAAACATCCAAGATCACCAGAAATAAAATCAAGAATTGAATCATTAGAGGAACATTGGAATGCCCTTGAAGATTTAGTTGACCTCAGGAAAAGGCAATTAGATGATGCTGCTGAAGCTTATCAATTTTATACCGACGCTAATGAAGCTGAATCATGGCTTAACGAGAAAATGTCATTAGTGAATTCTAATGATTATGGTACTGATGAACCATCGGCCCAAGCATTATTGCACAGGCATCGAGACTTACAAGGAGAACTTAATGCATACTCTGGCGACATTTTAAATTTAAATCAGCAAGCGGATAAATTAATTAAAGCTGGAATTTGTACTTTGGAGGTAAACTGCATATAAAACTTGTAATGTTCTTTTATTGGTTAATTTTTCTTGTTTTTATTTTTTATTCTAGCTTTCTGCGGAACCTGAACAAATTCCTGAAAATGAGCAGGAAGAGTGGGTGAATGAAACTCGGTTAGTTCCAAAAGAAATTTGGGAAGAAGAACCTATTGAAAAAATTGAACACAGAAAAGTAACTGAATTCAAGTTGTTGCCTCATGTGAAAGCATTATATCCATTTGAAGGACAAGGTATGAAAATGGAAAAAAATGAGATAATGATGTTAAAGAATAAAACAAATGCCGATTGGTGGTGTGTTCGGAAAGAAAATGGTGTTGAAGGCTTTGTTCCTGCAAATTATGTTCGAGAAGTTGAAGCTCGTCAGGTAGCATGCCTAGTACCGAAAGCTGAAAAAGTAAAAGCTTTACAAAAAGTTAGAAAAACAATCCTAGTCCGACAAGTAGTTCCTGTTAAAAGAATAAAACCGGCAAGTGTATCGCAAATGAAACCGCTAGTCAAACGACAGACATCAAGTTCTGGCTTAAACGATAACGCCGATAGTGTTGAAAAACGGCAGAAAAGAATTAATTCAACGTACGATCAGTTACAGGATATGGCGCAAAGAAGACATGCTTTACTTGAAGATTCAATTCGTTTGTTCGCATTTTATCGTGAATGTGATGACTTTGAAAAATGGATGAAAGAAAAAGAGAAATTCATTAAAAATGATGAAGTTGACAAAGTAGAAAATGCAAAAAGAAAATTTGAAAAATTCTTAACAGATTTGTCTGCTGCAAGTAAACGAATAGAAGAAATTGATAAGGCAGTCGATACTTTTACTCGTCAAGGACATTCACAATTGGACAAAATCAAATCAAGACAAAAACAAATTCACCAAATGTGGCAAAGGCTAAATAATGCGAAGGCAATGAAAGAGAAAAATTTAGAAGGAGCATCCAGTGTTGAACTATTCAATAGAACTTGCGATGAAGCCAAAGTATGGATGAGTGAAAAAATGCTACAACTGGATACAGCTGTTATAACTCCAGATCTAAAAACAGTGCAAGCTTTGCAAAGGCGTCATCAAAATTTAGAGAGAGAACTTGCTCCTGTTGAAGAAAAAGTAAATCGAGTTAACTTTTTAGGAAATTCTGTTAAAAATGCTTATCCATTTGAACGCGAAAATGTAACCGCTCGACAACAAGAAGTTCAAGATATGTGGAAACAAATTCGAACAAAGGCAGTTGAACTTCGTTCTAGAATTGAAAATGCAGTTGGTCAACAAATATTCAATAATAGTGCTAAAACTCTTCTAGCATGGATTGATTCAGTGAAGAATCAGCTGAACGCTGATGATAGCGCCAGAGATGTAGAAACAGCAACAAATTTATACAAAAAACACAACGAACTCGGTGATGATATAAAAGCTCACGATAATGAATTTGTTGAATTGCTTGAATTGGGTGAACAGTTAACAGCAAGTAAAAATATAAATCAAGAAGATATCAAAAAAATCATGGAACGATTAACTGCAGAACGTGATGCGATTAATCGAGGATGGACCGAAAAACAAAAATGGTTGCAACAATGTGTTGAACTACAAATTTTTAATAGAGAAGCCGACAAAATTGATGCGACAACTAAGAGCCACGAGGCTTTTCTGGAATACACGAATTTAGGAAATTCATTAGACGAGGTTGAAGCAATTTTGAAACGCCATTTAGATTTCGAAAAAAGTTTAATGGCACAGGACAAAGTTTTAAAATCATTTTCAGACCATGCGGAGAAACTAATTGCGAATAATCATTATGATTCTAAATATATCGATGATCGAAGAAATCAAGTTTTGGGGAAACGAAAAATAGTCAAAGATCGTGCATTTGACAGGAAACGATTCTTACAAGCTTCTAAGGATTATCAAAAATTTAGCGCAGAAGCTGATGATTTGAATACATGGCTAAATGATAAAATGAAAATAGCAGGAGATGAAAACTACAGAGACTTGTCAAATTTACCAAGAAAATTACAAAAACATAAAGCATTTGAGAGGGAACTGCGAGCAAATGAGGGGCAACTAAGAAATATCAACAAGGTAAATATATTATTTATGTTTGAAAATTGTGAAATTAATTAGATACTTAATTTAAAATCTTGGTTTCGTTTTAAATTCATAGAACGTAAATTGGAAATTTTTTTTTGTCTTCAATTTTGTAATATTCCAACATGAAATTCTACAAAGTTTTTGTGTAGTTGTTATTGAGAGGACTTTACCTATATCTATATGTCTCACTCAATAAAATCTTATTATATTATCTCTAGAATTTTTTTTTTCTGGAATATATGTATTTTTAAAACTAAACTATTGCAATTTTACAGGATGCAGATGCATTAATTGCGGCTAAAAATCAAATTCCAGAAGTTGAAATAATGACTAAAGCATTAAATAAAAAATGGAAGGATCTGTTAGCTGTAACCGAAGATAAGGGTAGAAAATTGGAGCAAGCTGTGTTACAGCGGGAGCATAATCGTGCCATTGATGATGCCAAAAAGAAAGTTAACGAACTGGATAATGCATTGCAAAGTAAAGATGTTGGTAATGATTTGCGAAGCTGTAAAGATTTAATCAATAAACATCAAATTTTGGAATCCGAAATTATTTTGTGGGAAGCTAAAATTGAAGAATTAGTATCTTCGGGTGAAGAAATGGCGCACGAAGGTCATTTTAATGCTAAAAATATTAAAGATGAAACTAAAGAAATACAAAATAGATTTAAATTATTGCGTGAACCATTTAAAAAACGACGCGAAGAATTAGAAGAAAGCTTAAATTATCATAAATTTGTATTTGAATTGGATGCTGAATTCCAATGGATAAATGATCATATGCCAGCTGCTACATCAAAAGAAATCGGACAAAATTTACATCAAGCTCAAAGCTTATTCAAGAAACATAAAAAATTGGAAGCAGAAATTAAGGGACATACTCCTATGATTAATAAGGCATTAGAAAGTGGTCAGTTATTGGTTGAACAAGACCATCGCGAAAAAGTGAATGTGAAACAATTGTGCGCGAATTTGAATAAAGCATGGCAGGATCTTGAAGACAGCGCTAATGAGAGAGGTAAAAAACTTGAAATGTCGTTGAAAGCTCAACAATATTTATCGGAGGCAAGTGAAATTGAAACTTGGTTAGGTGAACGTAATAACGTACTACGATCTAATGATTACGGTCGCGACCGAGATTCAGCTACAAAATTACTTACAAAACATAAAGCAATCGAATTAGAATTAGATACATACTCTGGAATCGTTTCTGAAATGGGTCATAATTGTGCTGCAATGGTGTCAAACGGCCATCCCGATAGTAAAATCCTTTCAGCTAAACAACAGCTAATAGAGAAAATGTTGAAATCTCTACAGAAGTTGGCAAATCAAAGACAAATTCGTTTGATGGAAAGTCTTTGCATGCACGAATATTTCCAAGAATCTAATGAAGTTGAACAATGGATTCGAGAGCAGGAACAAGCTGCGTCCTCTGAGGACTACGGTCAGGATTATGAACATTTAACAGTAAGCTTATTTGAGAGTTATTTTATTAGTTGTGATTACTTATTTTTTCTTTATTTCAGCTCCTACAAAACAAATTCGATGATTTAAAGCATCGAGTTGAAGTTGGTGCTGAACGTGTGAATCAATGTGAAATTTTAGCGAAAAAACTCATAGAGACTGATAGTGCCTATATTCCTGAAATGGAGAAAAGACAGGATCAACTTAGGTAAAAAAGTTTACATTTCTATATTTTCTTTTTGCTTTTCTCTACATTTATATAATGTATATGTTTCTACATTTAAAAAACGTAGAATATGTCACGACGATATCGAATTCGAAAGTGCAATAAGGTGAAAAACTTTTTATTTTCGATAAATTGTCAGTGTTATATTAATGAAGAACGAAAGCAACTTTTTTTTTCCAAAACTGTAAATTTAAATGAAGTTACCAATTGTTTTTTTTTTTTTTTGTAGAAATTCTTGGCAAAATCTACTCAAACTTCTTAGTCAACGAGAACAAAAACTTCATGCTGCTGGTGAAATTCATAGATTCCATCGAGATATTGCTGAAGCCCTATTTCGTATTCAAGATAAAAATGCTGCTCTTTCTACCGAATTGGGTAAAGATTTGAACTCTGCTTTGGCTTTATATCGAAAACATGAAGGCTTTGAAAACGATTTGGTAGCACTTGAAGCACAACTTCAAGTTTTAGTAGAAGATTCAGTTCGATTGCAATCAAAATATCCATCAAATGCTAGCGCTATCTCTCAACAACAAACTAAAGTGGTTGCTGCTTGGAATGATTTGAAGGAAAAATCAGCAGTTCGCAATGATCGTTTAGCAGCCAGTTGTGACTTGCAATCATTTTTAACGCATGTTCGAGATATTATGTCGTGGTCTTCTAGCTTGAGGGCAACTCTTCAAGCAGAGGAACATGTAAGTGATGCAGCTGGAGCAACTGCTTTGAAAATACAGCATGATGCAATTTACGGTGAAATTGAAGCAAGAGAAGAGAAATTCAGATATTTGAATGAATTAAGTGATTCAATGGTGCAAACAGGTCACTATGCTGCCGCTGAAGTTGAGGAAAAATGTTCAGCAATGTTAGATGAGCGTCAAAAACTTCATACAGCTTGGAATAAGAAGAAAATTCTTTTGGAACAAAAAATAGATCTATTCTGTTTCCTTCGTGACGCAAAACAGATTGACAACTTATCGAGCTCACAGCATGCAGCACTTATTAGCTCAGATTTCGGCCAAACTGTAGAAGATGTTCAAAATCAAATTAAAAAACATGATGAATTTGAACGTGTTATACAGACTCAAGAAGAAAAAGTGGCATTATTACAAGAGCATGGAAGAAAATTGATTGAACAACACCATTACGATAGTCCGAATATTCAGATGCGATTGGCCGAAGTCGTACATAGACGCAAGAAAGTTAAAGATCTTTGTGCTGTCCGAAAAAATAAGCTTGATGATGCTTTACTCTATGCTCAATTTTTAAGGGATTGTGCAGAAGCTGAGTCCTGGATAACTGAAAAAAAAAAGAAATTGGACGCTGATTCTGCCAATTACTCTGAAGGTGCAAATCTCGAGGAAAAAATAAAAAAATTGCAAAAACAACAAGCCTTCCAAGCTGAAGTTGCCGCAAATCAAGGCAGAATAAAAGAAATTCAAGATACTGGATTAATTTTAATTAACAAAAAACATGAATCTTCTTCAGAAATTAAGAAAGCAATTGAAAAAGTGATAACTGCTTGGCAATCGCTAATACACGATATTAACGAAAGAGGTAGAGGACTCGAAGAAGCACAGGATATTCTTGAATTCAATAATCAATTAGATAAAATTGAAGCTTGGATTCGGGATAAAGAAATGATGATTCAAGCCAGTGACACTGGGCGTGATTTAGAGCACTGTAATGCGTTGCGCAGAAAACTAGATGACGTTGATTCAGATATGCGAGTCGATGACCAACGTCTAAAGCATATTAATAGCTTGGCAGATAAATTAATAAGGCAAGGACAAGTACCAGCCGAAACTAAAGTGGTTGAAAAACGGAGATCTTTCTTTAACAGCAAATGGAAAGATTTGCAAGGCGCTTTGAATGCTTACCGAGCACTTTTAAGTGGAGCTTACGAAATTCATGTTTTTAATCGTGATGTTGATGATACATCTGATCGTATTGCTGAAAAAGCTTTAGCCATGAGTTCTGATGACACGGGCAAAGATTTGGCTGGCGTCGAAACTTTAATGCGGCGAGAAGATGCGTTAGAACGAGATATGACAGCTGTTAAACATAAAATTAGTGAACATGAGCGTGATGCTATGCAATTGAAAAATAAATATCCGGAGCGTTTACAAGATATTGATAAAAAATTGGACGAATTGAAAAAATCTTGGAACAATTTACAAGATTTAAGTATTAAACGCCGTGATGTACTAAATGAAGCTTATAAAATTCATAAATTTGCATCTAATGTTAAAGAGTTAGAACTATGGGTTATGGATATGATAAAGAAAATGAATTCTTCTCCGAAACCGACTACAATAACCGAATGTGAATCCCAACTAGAATTACATCAAGAACGAAAAGCTGAAATTGATGGGCGCGACGTAGTTTTTGTTGATTTGAAAAATTATGGTGAAAATCTGATGGAAGCTGAAAAGATCAATCCATTAGTTGCTTCTAGTTTACAAACACTATCAGAGTTACATTTAACTTTAATGGAAGCATGGAATGATCGTGCTAAAAAGTTAAGGGATGCTCATCAGTTGCAATTATTCAAATCACAGGCTGAACAAGTAAATATTTTTACCTTTTTTAATATTGAATATCGAAAACATTGTTTTCTCAAAATCATTAAAAACTGAAATTTTTCTGGTAATACTAAGAATCTTTATCAAAAGACTACTGAAAACTATAAATAGAGCATTCTTCATCTGAAAATAATAATTAATATAAATTAATCTATATTAAAAATATAATAAATAATTCGAATTTTTTGCTTTTAGGTCGAAAAATGGCTGGCGAATAAAGAAGCTTTCCTTAATAATGATGATTTAGGAGATTCATATAATGCTGTTGAAAGACTAATTAAAAAACACGAAGCATTTGAGAAATTATTAGATCCTGATAATATCGAACAATTAATTAAATTTTCTGCATCTATATTGGAAAGTGATCCCGAAGATGGGTATATTATACAGGAAAGACTAAACTCAATTTTACAAAGACAAAAAAATTTGCTAGCTACAGCTAATGAACGTAAACAAAAATTATTTGAATCAAAACAATTACAACAATTTCTTAGAAATTTATATGAAATTGAACGTTGGATTGTTCAGAAAATGCAAATAGCTATTGACGACAACTATCGTGAGCCAAGCAATTTACAATCAAAAATTCAAAAACATTCTGCATTCGATGCTGAATTGATAACTAATTCAGATCGTGTAAATGATGTTATAAAAGAAGGTGAAAATTTGATAAGAGCTAATCATTTTGCAAGAGCTGAAATATCAGAAAATTTAGAATCACTTGAAACCGATTGGAGTAAATTACAACTGGCTTCTAAAGAAAAGCGAGACAAATTGAATCAAGCTTATGATGCTCTTACGTTCAACCGGAGCTTAGATGAATTTAATAATTGGATGGATGAAATTGAATCCCATTTGTCTAGTGAAGATTATGGAAAAGATCTAGTAACTGTCAGTAATTTAATGAAAAAACATGAACGTTTAGAATCCGATGTTCAGCATCATGCTGAACAATGTGAACAAATTAAAGAGAAAGATGAAATCTTCTTTAAAGCAAATCATTTCCTTAAAGACGATATTCATGAACGCGCAATGCAATTGATAAAACGTTATAATACTTTGCATGAACCTTTGGCCATCAGAAGAGAGAATCTTGAAGACTCGTTGCAGTTACAACAATTTTTACGTGATACAGAAGATGAACTTCAATGGTTGAACGAAAAACAACAAATAGCTGGGTCGAAGGATTTGGGTTCAAATTTAAGTATTGTTCAAAGCTTACAAAAGAAACACCAAGCATTAGAAGCTGAAATTCTATCACAAGAGCCATTGATTCAATCCTTACTTCAAAGAGGTCAACAAATGATACAAGAAAACCATTTTGCTAGCAATCAGGTTAAAACTCAATGTGATACAATTCAATCAAAATTAACGAATTTGCGCGACTTAGCTTCAATCCGACGACTGAGATTGCTAGACGCTGTTGAAAGTCAAACATTGTATACCGAAGCTAATGAAGCAGAAACTTGGATGCATGAAAAACGACCAATTTTAACATCTCAGGACTTTGGTAAAGACGAGGATTCAGTTCAATCACATCAACGTAAGTTAGAGGTACTTCAACGTGAGCTTATAGCATTCAAGACGTCAATAGAAAAAGTGAATAAATTGGCAAGTAATTTGATCGATCGCAATCACTTTGATAGTGAAAATATCAGAAATAAGGAAAAAGATATTTCTCAACAATACCAGGAACTTCTCAAATACAGCAAGGATCGTGAAACCCGATTGGCAGAATGCAAAAAATTATTTGAATATTTGCGAGAAACTGAAGACATTCATGAATGGATTGGTGATCAGAT
Organism: Hybos culiciformis; assembly: GCA_964007475.1. Classification (NCBI taxonomy): domain Eukaryota; kingdom Metazoa; phylum Arthropoda; class Insecta; order Diptera; family Hybotidae; genus Hybos; species Hybos culiciformis. Next base: position 33,711,086 of record OZ023274.1, on the reverse strand, counting down.
TACAGTTACAGCATCAGAAGATTATGGCGAAGATGTTGAGCATGTAGAGCATTTAATTTTAGCATTTGAGTCATTTGTTTCAAATTTACATGCAAATGAGAGTCGAGTACAAGCTTGCGTAGAAAAAGGAGATCATTTAATTAAAGAAACAAATCCATATAGAACCACCATTAAAGTGAAACGAGATGAAACAAAACAACTTTGGGACGAGTTGAAGGAGTTAGTAAGCACCCGACAAGAAGCTTTAGCAGGAGCTAAACAGGTTCACGCTTATGATAGAACCGCTGATGAAACTATTTCCTTGATAAATGAGAAAGAATCTTTAATTTACTCAGAAGACTACGGTCAAGATTTGGAAACTATTCAAGCTCTTATCCGAAAACATGCGGTTTTTGAAAACGAAATAACCGCAGTTAAAAAGCAAGTTCATTCTGTTCTAGCAGAAGCTTCAAAATTATGCGAAACTTATCCTGATGCCAAAGAGCATATTGAAGTTAAACAAAATGAAACTACTAATGCGTGGTCGGGATTGCTAGAAAAAATGAGACTTCGTCAAGAAAAATTAAATCAAACTGAACAACTTCAGACTTACTTTGATGAATATAGATATTTGATTGCATGGATCAATGAAATGTTAGCGAAAATAACTGCACCTGATTTAGCTACAACTGTTGCAGGAGCTGAATCCCTTTTATTGAGCATAAAGGAACACACAGCGGAAATAAGTTCCAGAGATGAAGCTTTTCAACGTTTTACTGCTAATGGAAAAAAATTAATTCACGAAAAACATTTCTTATCACACGAGATTCAAGAAAAAATTAAAATCTTAAATCAACGACAAGAATTACTGGAAAGAACCTTACAAATGAGAAAAGAAATATATGAACTTAATTTGGATACAAGAATGTTCTTAAAAGATGCAGAAATTTTAGAAAATTGGATCACATCCCGCGAACCGCTTTTAAAAGAATCAAAGTTAGGTGAATCTATTCCGCAAGTAGAAGACTTGATCCGCCGTCATCAAGATTTTGAAAAAACTGTTGCAGCTCAAGAGGATAAATTCCAAGCAATCCAGCGAATTACTTTGCTAGAACAACGTTTCCGGAAGCAAGTTGAAGAGGAAAAGGTTGCCAGACGATTAGAAAAAGAACGACTCGAAAAGGAAAGACTGGAAGCTCTAAAACAGAAGGAATTACAGAGACTTAATGATGAACGAAGACGTAGTGAAAAAATAGGCATTAAAGTTGGGACTAGTGACAAAACTCCAATATTTTCATCCCCTATGAATGCTAATCAATATTCAGAAAACTCTTATAATTTGTATAATAATAATCAAGGTGGAGGCAACATTTTACAAGTAAGGCGAACTACAATTTTTAGTTTTATTCTATTATTATTATAATTATAATATTCAATATTTGTATTAAAACATTAATTTTTTTTTAACAATAACCCAGATACAAGAAGGTGCAGCTGGATCACCTGTCAAGCGTGCAGAAAGTATGAAAACATCAATGCTAATGAAACAACCAAAACGTACACCATCATTCACAACAAGACGAAGAGCACAAAGTTTCAGGAAAAATCAAAGAGGAGGTGATCAATTCGAACTACCTCCTGTAGAAATTCAGGGAGTTCTTGAGCGAAAACATGAGTTACAATCGGGCGGAAAGAAGGCGCCAGTTCGATCGTGGAAAACATTTCATACAGTTTTATGTGGCCAGTTATTATGCTTTTTCAAGGATGAAAATGATTTTATAATACAAAAAACAGCAAATGCACCAGTTAATATTTTGAATGCAAAATGCGAACGAGCTGATGATTATACAAAAAAGAAACGTGTTTTCCGTTTAAAATTACCTGATGGATCAGAATTTTTATTTGAAGCTCCCACTGATGAACTCTTAAAGGAATGGGTTAAGAAAATTTCATTTCATGCTAGTCTACCTCCAAATTTACAACTTTTAAGTTATGATGAATCAATGAAGGTTAGTAGAAATTTTGATTATAAATTTTAAAAATAAATATCAAACTTTTAATGTCAACAATAGCTTAATAGTAAAACAAAAAAATTTTTAATAATTATATAGAAAGAGGTGTTAATGTTTTTTTCGAAAACTTATTTTTGAGTTCGATATTTCGTATATCTATATGATTCCAATATTAAATGGAAAAATTCTTCTCCGAACAAACTAGTAAAGTTTTTACTTTCACTATCACTATCACTAACAAGTACCATATAAAATGCATATTAGCCTAAAAAAATCAATTAAATAATATTTACAATATAAATTTTAATCTTTTTTCGCAACTACCTACCTATCTTGTTAAATTGAATCTATTTATTGATGTTGACATTTTAGATTTGGTTTTATTTGGATAATTAATTAGTTATAGAAACACGTAGTTAAAAAAAATTAAAGACAAAAAACAAAAATTTTCAATGAAATGAAACATAAGATGTGTCAATTTGGCTAAAAAAACACACAATATTTCAATAAGCAATTTAATTTTTATTTGAAAAATTTGATTTTTTTTAACAAGTTTTTTTTTTTATACATATAATTTTATTTTATTCACTTGCCGCTGCTTAAAAAAAAATATGAAAAATTAAAAACAGCAATCAAACAGTGTAACTGATTTAAAAGTTGCAAGTAGCCATGATCCAGTGGATAATTCACCCTTAAGTTCACGTGCATCTTCGCCAGATTCACAAAGACGTAGCTCAAGGAATGATTCAATTGGTAGCAGTATGTCTGGGGGAAGTTCTAATACACCGCAAATGAACTTTTTAATTAAACAACAACAAATCTTACAACAGCAGCAACAGCACCAACAGCAACAAAACAATAATGTAACTTGATACAAATTTTCCTCAGTGCTTTTAGTTTGTTGCTTTTTCTGTGTTTAAATTCTCTGTTAACCTATTAGTTTTAACATTTTCATCACTTTTTTAGCCTAATTTAATTTTCATTTTAATTAAATTTCTAAGTACGTAAGATAGTAAGTATCATGTTGAAGAAAATATAGTTCTTTAGATCAATAATGGGCCTAAATTGAAAAGGAATTGCTTGTGAATTGAATAAAAAACGACAAAAATAAAAAAAAATTTAATATCCTGTGTCGTATCTATCTGTGGTAAACTAAGAATATAACCGAGATCAATTCACCAAAGATTTTTGAAACAAATAACAGACAGAAATTTACTAAGAACTTAATTCGTTTTTTTATAAATAATCCAATTATTAATTAATTGATTATTAAAATTTTGTAATCGGCTTTACTACTATCAGCTATTAGCGCACTATCTACTTGCTGTTGTGTTTATTATATTATATAACAAAACCTTTTCAAACATACATTATAACTATCGCACAGTCCAAACTTACACATCAAACCTAAAACTGAATTTAATTCATATATAAAACTCATAAATTTTTTTTTTCCAAATTTAAAATAGAATGCGCAGCCATCATCATCGCCTACCGGCTTAGCTGACAAACCTCCTATCCCACCAAGAGTTGTGACGACACCAACGAATCGACTAAGTACAGAAAATATTGTTACATTAAGGAAACACACAAACAATACAGGAAGTGGAACTGGTATTTTAAAAAAAAAAAAATTCTCGATTTAAAACTAATTATTTTTCTTTTAAGATATAACCGATTCGAACAGCAATTATAGTAACATACAATTAAGACAAACAGCAACATTGCCATCTGGAGTCACTGGCATTCAAAATGGTTCAAATGAGGAAATATGGAAACGAAATAGTGATGCAAAACACTCAGGTGAGATTAAGATGATAATTAAGAAATAAAATATATCGATTACGGTTTCTTTTTCGAATTAGAAACTTATAAAAGAACTGAAATCAACTAAATATATTTTAGTAAGTAATTTTAAAAGACAGCGAGTGTGAGATTCGTGGAATTTTATTTTTCACAAATTCTAATTTTTTCTTAATTAATTGTCAACGAATTAATTGATTCGATAATTTTTAAGTTCTTTAGATCCATTTTTTCAGAAAAGTTCTTAGTTTTCTTAAATTTAATTTTTATTAATTTGTTGGGTGAAAAAAATGTCATAAGCATGAGAGTTAAAATTATTATTATGTATTACATAAAAATAGTTGATCCTCCACCATTACCGTCAACCATGCCGCCACCACCACATCATCGTTTATCCAGTTTTGGTAAGTCTACGGCCTTAGAGCCACATTCTAGTTTTGGAACTCAACAACAACAGCAACCAGTACATCATTCGAAACAAATAACAACGCATCCCTCACGTGAGGGATCATTCAATAAACCTACACAGCAGCAGAAAACTTCAAACACGACTAACAATGAAAGCAATAGTATACCAGGCAGTCGAACAACTTGGCATCAAAATTTTTCTGATTTTAATAGTTCCTCGTATGCAAATAATGATCCAGCTGGTTAGATTTTTTTTTAAAATGTTTTCATATTTAGTTTACAATGTTAATTTTCTTTGCTATTTTCAATATTATGATGTTAAGAGTAACTAACAAAAAATTTCTTTGATTACATTTCTTATTTGAAACTGGCTGAAAATTCAATAGTATTGTAACGTATCATAATGTATGCTTATGGTAAATGTATATTTAGTTGATGAAATTTTCTGAATTTCAATAAATCCTTGAAATTCATTAAGTGTCTATATAGTTTTTTCTAAAAATTTCGATGGAATTGATTGTATTCTAAAGTTTTAAGCTAGGATTTTCTCTCGTGTTTGTAAGAACATTTCGTGTAGCTTTGTGATCAAAATTAAAATTTTGAAAATTAAAACTCCGTCACAACTACAAAACTTAATTTTTCCTGCTTACTGCTTTTATTGAATAAATTTCCTTCATATAACTAAATTTATTAGCAAATACATTATGAGGTTCTGAAGGCAAGAAGAACCTGTTCGAAAAAAAAAATAACTACCAAGTAATTCAATATAGTTTTGTGATTAAATATCTGCGTTCAAATTAATCAAAATTCGAAATACATTTAAGATCAGAAACAGTAGTTGGTTTATGTAGATACAATATTATAATTGTAAACAATAATTGTTGATTATCAAGTGCATGATATCGCCGACATTCAAAAGAACACTGTTTTAATATTTTGGAATCCGAAAAAAAAACTCAAATTAGATCAGTAGGAAATTCAGAAAAATCTCTTGTATGTCGATGATAACTTATGTTTTATTCAATCAGTAGACTTTATTTTTGGTTTCTATTTGTGAAATTTACTAACACTATATACATATATAATTTTAAGGTAAATTAAAAAGAAAATAAAATATATTGCATTTTCAGTAGCGCTCAAAAGTTTAGGATCAATATTATCTTCAAATTTATACTTAGTGATAAATTAATAAAATCCCAATTAATTTTGAAATTGTACATATTATGAACACGTACATAACAAATCAAAAATTAATTAATTGTCGTTTAATTAATTCATAAAAAAAAAACTATGTGACAGAAAAATTACTTTAAACGTAATATAATAAAATTAATATCAAAATTAAATTAATTAATAGTATTACATACTCTCCGTATTACTACCAACTTTATACAATTTTGACATAAATAAACTTCATGTTCAATAATGAACCATTTGGTACTTTGTCCCTAACTTTTGAGTGATAACTTTGATAACTTATGTACAAAAACATATTTAAGTAAAATGCTTTTATTGAAGATTCGTAAGGGAAAAATATTTGGTAAGAAGTGGCTAATTTTTCTGTGAAATATGTTGTAATGTAAGCATAATGAAATACAGCTTATACTAATAGCTGCCAAATTAAAAGAACGTCAACTTTATTTAAACAAACTGTTTAATAAATAAGATATCGATATTATTATGGATAAGGTATTTTGAAATGTAATTGAGTAAACTCGAGACTTACAATAGCATGCATTTTTTAATAATTGATATAATTGCTCTGAGTTTTTAGTTAAAAAAATTTTTGTTTATATAATATCATAAATTTATACATATGTAATTATTTAAAAATTATTATTTATGTGAGGTTTTATTGTGGGAATCGTAAAATTCTTTCCCTTTTACAAAGAATCAATATTAATTTCTTTTCTTACACTTTTAGGTTGGGGTGCCACTCGTTATGATACATCTCGACCAGTATCCTTACAACACGATACATCGTCTACGTCTCGAATGTCAGCTGAAAGTTCTAGTGAAAGTGAAGCACAATCAATATCTTCGATATCCGGTGTTAAAGGGAGCAAAGAGAAAGCAAAAAAAATGTTTGCTTTATTTGGCCGTAAAGATAAAAAACGATCGAGTCATCAATAAGTTAAAAAAAAAAAAAAATAATAATTTATGAAATTTCAAAAAATATATGTGTAATGTAATTAATTTTTTTTAATTTATAAAATAGAAAACAACTTTTAAAATGAAATCGAATTTGCATGCATTCGTAGGGTAGCACTAATAATGCCCCCATTTTTTTCATACATTGTGTATTTCTAAATATTTTTTCAAAAAAAGTGGGCTCTTTAAGTAAAAAAGTTATATTTCAAGATTTGATTTTTTATGTTAATTTTGAAAACTTTATAATTATTTTATAGATTGATAAAAAAAAAATGTAAGTTTATTTTACTTGTTAGATTTTATATATATACAAAAAATTAAGATATTTAATAATTTAAAAACCTTAACAATTGTTAAATTTATTTACCATTAAATATTTAATTCAACTAAAAAGGAAATAGAAATACTATTTTGAGTAGGTAGACTAAACCTAAAAAAAAGTGTACTTTTTTGCCTTCCAAAATATTTAACAAAATTATTGTGTAGTTATTAATAAGATATTATAAATACAATTATATAAAAAATATATATACATATTATACATACAAACAAATATGAAACAATAAGAATTTTTATTGCCTCATTGGCTCATTTCCTTATTAATATAGGTTTTAATTTATATTCTAAACACATTTCGTTAATGCAAAATATTTAAAAAAAAAGTCTGTCTTGTAAATGATTGGAGCATTTACGTCATAACTAAAACTATCACATAATAGGTAGTCAGCAATTCCGTAATTTTAGAAGGATGGATTATACACATAGAAGTAAATGATGGAAGTGTTATGACTGAATCATAAGCATTGATACTCACCGCTTTCTTCCTCTTTAGTTCCTTCCTTTGATGAATGGTGACCGTGAGTTAATCTTATCTCATTTTCAAATTGTGGTCGAAAGACGATCAATCGATATTATTAAGTATTCCAATACGATTGTAATATTCTTAAATCTTATTTAGATGCAATTCAGTTACAGGTACCTAAAGGAATTTTATTTTCATTCGAATGAAATGGAGAATAGTATTTTCAAACGATTCTATAGTCAAATCAAAATATCGACGGGTCCGAAGAGTACTATCGTATCTCAAAAACACTACCTAGTTTTCACAGGAAGCAAAAAACTGTTTGTTTTAAAATTTTTCTTCAAGAGTCCTCATTTTTTTTACATGGTTTTATGAAAAAAATTATATTATATTTTTAACAATTAAAATTTATTGGAAAACTTGAAAATTTCTATCAAATTTTCACATTTTTAACTTTTTGCGATGATCGCTTAATTTACTAACATTGCCTAAATGGATATACTTATACGATAATTGCAAATTTTTTTCTGCCGTTTAATATCGTAAGTTGACGATATTAGGTACGGTTGACATCGTTATTTAGATCTAACAAAACAAAGCACAAGCATTTTCACGACAGCGTTGAATTTCGTGCCAATATCGCAAGTTGGTGGTTAACGGAAGCTTAAGATTGTAAAAACAACAAGTTCTAGCATGCATTAATTGTATCTCATGATAAAATATATTTTTTTGAAGTTTATACTTCTTTAGCGGCGTTGGCAGAAATTTGGTAGAGGGTAAAAATCCATTTTCATATAGAATTTTTCTGAGAATCGTCATCATTTTTCTGAGAATCGTCCGTCATCATTTTTCAAATATTAAAAAAAAACAAATCATAATTGGGTTCGAACCTGGCACCTTCAGACTTATTTTTTTATCAAAAAAATTATTTTCGATGAAATAAAGGTTAGTTGGCTTAAAATTTTGGGTAGTAGTAGAAGGAGTAGGGTCCACCCGGCCCAAAAAAATTATTTTTTTTTTGTTTTTAATTGTAAAAGTTACCTGTCGTTAAATGAACGTGGTCGGCATGAAAATTTTGGATCGGAGCAGGAGGCGAGGGGGTCTCCTATCCAAAAAAGACCCAATTTTTTTTTTTATCAAAAAAATTATTTTCGATGAAATAAAAGTTAGTTGGCTTAAAATTTTGGGTAGTAGAAGGAGCAGTATGGTCGACCCGGCCCAAAAAAAAGTTACCTGTCGTTAAATGAACGTGGCCGGCATGAAAATTTTGGATCGGAGCAGGAGGCGAGGGGGTCTCCTACCCAAAAAAGACCAAAATTTTTTTTTTATCAAAAACATTATTTTCGATGAAATAAAGGTTAGTGGCTTAAAATTTTGGGTAGTAGAAGGAGGAGTAGGGTCGACCCGGCCCAAAAAAAAAATTTATTTTATTTTTTTAATTGTAAAAGTTACCTGTCGTTAAATGAACGCGGCCGGCATGAAAATTTTGGATCGGAGCAGGAGGCGAGTGGGTCTCCTACCCAAAAAAGACCAAAATTTTTTTTTTATCAAAAAAATTATTTTCGATGAAATAAAGGTTAGTTGGCTTAAAATTTTGGGTAGTAGTAGAAGGAGTAGGGTCCACCCGGCCCAAAAAATTTTTTATTTTATTTTTTTAATTATAAACGTTACCTGTCGTTAAATGAACGTGGCCGGCATGAAAATTTTGGATCGGATCAGGAGGGGGAGGGGGTCTCCTACCCAAAAAAGACCAAAATTTTTTTTTTATCAAAAAAATTATTTTCGATGAAATAAAGGTTAGTTGGCTTAAAATTTTGGGTTGTAGTAGAAGGAGTAGGGTCGACCCGGCCAAAAAAAAAACACACGAAGCAGTCATAGAACTGCCGACAGAAGTTTATGCTTAAAGATTTAAAAACTATGAATATCAGTGGCTACAAATAATGGGCTGCTCAGTACAAAATGTAAATTAAAATAAAAATCAGTCCATCAGTCCAAAAGCAGTCCATTATTTGTAGCCACTGTTATTTCATAGTTTTTAAATCTTTAAGTATAAACTTCTGTCGGCAGTTCTATGACTGCTTCGTGTGTTTTTTTTTATTTTTTGCTGATTGTATTTTCATTTACAATTTTTGACTGATGGAAAGTGGGCTTGTATATGAATATACAATTCAGCTCTTACGTCGATTTTACTTACAATAAAAATATTTTTATTATTTTAAATGTGTTTTATTTCAGTTAGGAACGTCAGTATGGCCATATCGTAGATATGAGTGCGTAGAATCATTTTTAATATAAATCGGTTTCTATCGTATCTCAATTTACCATGGTACCTACTCTTCGAACCCGCCGATCCATCTATTAAGGATAAGGAAAAGGAGTGTCACTCATTTGTGTACTATTCGTAACTTGTTTAATGTTCATGTTGTTATATATACATATTCTGAAATATTTATGATCATCAAATGAACAAGTTCGTGAATAAAAATGTTCATAAAATTTTCTTGAGTACGTAGGTACGTTTGCATAGGATATAGAAAACTTAGATAACCACTTCCCCAAGACCTCAAATTCTATGATTCCAAAAGAAAAAAATTAAAAAAAAGCAATGAAAAAGTAAAAATGCAATCGCCACAGAACACCGCCGCCGATCATAACGGTTTGAACATTTTTCGGCTGCTAAATCATAGACATAAAAACTGTATACGGACAAAGATAGAGCCCAGAGAATGCCACAACATTTTTTTTCACAATTGAAATAAATACAATAAATATTTTCATAGCCCGCTAAAGCAAATGAAAAAGTTTTCTTGCCTGTTAAATTTCTCTTACTAGGTGTCTACATTAGCGTATTTTTCCTGCATGCGATTTTGTTCTTTAAATGTATTCGTGTATCTTTATACAAAATCCAAAATCGCAGCAAAATACGCATGCTGATTTTGAATAATTTTTCAGCATGCGTATTTTTTGACATTTCTCACAAATTTTGCTTTTTTTTTATTAATTTGACATTTAAGTCAAGTAAAATGGTACAATTTGGAAAAATGTATGAAAATCGCATGCTGTAAATCTAACCCAGTGGCATATTGAGCACACACAAATACTAATAAATGAAACAGAAAAAATAGAATACATTCATAAATACGCGCGATTCTAAATCGCTAATGTAGACAGCCCGTTATGGGAGGTTTTCCATTCAAAAAATGTATCTATAAAGGATGAACTTTCACACAAATCAATTTAAAAAAATTGATCGAGAGAAATTTCCTAAACTTCTCAATAGTACTTTAAAATAAAATTTCAAGAGGTAGCACTAGTTGCTGTCAACATCACTATTGCCATTCGTCCACTTTTTGTATTTTTTGGTTCGTTTTAGTCTGGTGTGGTACGATTTTTGAATGGTACGCAATAAAGTTTTTACAACCTTTTTGAAGACAAGTTGAATAAACATTTAACCTATCTATAAGCACTTTAAATAAAATAAAATTATTTAAACAAATACAATTACTTTAATATTTCTGTTTGTGATGAAATATTCTTTCCCCTTTGTCGTTTTGCCGGTGTCAACATAAGCGCGGGGCTGAGACGATTGCCGATTTCGCTATTGCGTAATAAACAAATAATTTTTAAAAAAGAACTGTATTTTAATTTATTACACTAAAAATGCGCTTATTTTACTTATTTTTTGTACTTTAGAACCGCAAAAAATGATACGTAAAAATAAAAATGTAGTACCTAGAATTTTTTAACTCAAATGATACTAAAAAAATTTAAGTACACGGCAACATTGGTCAAAAGCAACAACAAAAGAAAAAGAACTTTGCAATTCGGGTTGACTTTTTTTTTTGTACAGAAGGAAAGAAAGAAAGAAAATTAATAGTTTTAAAATTTAAGAAAAATAAATAAATAAAAATATTTTAAAAAATATTTTAATTTTAGATTTTAAAAATTAAAAAAAATAATTTATAAAAACATATTTGATTTTGTTTTTGCGCGGGCGGTGTTTTTATTTTTCGCAAATCGCAAACTTTCATTTTTCTTTTTGGCAAGTCATTTTTTTTTTTTATAATTTTTAATAATTAAAAAAAATTTGAATAATATAAAAAAAAAAAAAAATGGAAAGTCCAGAAAATAAAAATGAAATATTAAATGAAAATCCGGAAATAGCAACAAAATCAAATTTATCGCGAGCGGAGGCGGGCCTGACAGCAAATGTTGTAGAAGAGCAGTCGTCAACAAAAGGTGAAAAAAAAAAGAATTGCATTATTTTGTTATTTTATTTTTTTCGCTCAAAATAATTTTTGTTTTTGCTTAAATTAGTTATAAGTTACCTGCTACAACCTACCTGCCTAACCTACCTTTTTTATTTAGATTTTTGTTGAATAAAAACTTTAAAAAAAAGTTAAGAAAAAAAATAATAAATTTGATGAAATTGAAAAGATATATCTTCAACTGGAAGCTTCAGTTCTACTAGTAAGTAGTCTAACTTTTCTATGTTGGTTGTTTGTCAAAGACATATGAGAAAAATTAAAATACATGCTTGCAACCGGTTGTCTAGTTGGGTCCCAGCCACCTACCATGTCGGGTACTTACCATTTAAAACTTAAGTATCAAGAATTTTGGTTTTTTTTAATTTCTCAATATTTTCATTCACAACGCAGAGATGTTAGGTTGGTATTACAGAGTCTACGACTGACGGAAATAACTTACTTCTCTGTACCCACAGATACAACATTTCGAGTTTTTAATAATTTTTGATTCTAATTTAGATTTCAAAATTGTCATTTTCAAAAAAAATAGTCTAGCTGTATTTTATATGCCATCCTTTTAACCAAATTCATCTTGTATTAAGAAAAACCAGCTGGTTAAGAATGTTTGTCCCAACAAAAGGCTGCGATTCAGCATTAGAACTGAAGCTCCATTTTGAAGACCAATAAATTTCGATATTGTAATTTCAAATTTATATTTTTTTCTTACGAAATTAAAAAAGTCTTTTTTGATAGTAGACTTTTTTAATTGTTTTTTATTTATTTTGTAGATAAGATAAAAAAAAATATTTTATTTATTTATTATTTTTTTTAATTAATAATTATACTTAGTACCTCCTAGGTAGATTAGATAGATTTCTTTTAAATTTTACAATTTATCAAATTTTGAAGGGTGTGTTCGATAAGGGCTTTGAGAAACAACTTAATTTTTCGTCGAACGCTCGTTTCAGATTTTTAAAGATTTCCACAGTCTTCTGTTTTCAATAAAAATAGTTTATTCCAAAGGTTTTGATAAACATAATTTTCCTCCAAAAAATAACTAGGTATTTTCTCAATTTTCCGAACAAAAGTAATAGATGATCCACATACACTATGTTACATTATGTCAGATTTTGGAAATATACTTTGCAAGGATTTTTCGAAGTAGTCAAGTGTGATTGTTTAGCTTAAATTATATTGTTTTGTTAAATTTAACCGCTTAAGTATATTTGCTTTAAATAAAAGTAACTTGTATATTTTTATATTATGCTTAACCACTTTGGTAAACAATTATAAAGATAATTGAACGCTTTTCATTGTACTCTTTATTTATTAATTAGGTAGTTAACATTTTTCTGCATTTATAACGTTTGGCATTTAAATTTCATTAGTATTTTTTTTAAATCAAAGAAAAATCAAAGTTAAATTTGATTTTTTTTTTAAATTTGTGAAGTCACAGAAAATAGTTTTATAATTTTTTTATGAAAGGTAAAGGGTCAAAAATCATAATTTATTTATTTTTTTTTAATTAAGTCCGGGACTAATTCATTTGACATTCAATTTATTAATTAAACATTACGCAAACCCAAATCGAAATTTGCGTATACCTATACCACCAAACTTCATCACAACATTTTTAGTTATTAAGTAGAGGTGAGTAACTGAAATCGAGGGAAGTTAATAAAAATTTTACTTCATTTAAAATAATTTTAAAGAAAGGGCTGGATATTGAAGAGCAACTCAGAATTTATTGTGAAAAAATTATTCGTATGACGGTGTTAAGAGCCAACGTCTTATTATTTTTTTTTTTAATTTGCTCTTTTTTGTACTTTTTTTTTTATGTTTTTGAGTTTTTTTTGCACGAGTTTTCTTTGCGTAATTTTATCTAATGAGCAAAAATCATTGAACAAAATGAATTTTAAAATTCTCTTTTTAGCGCAATTGTTTTTATTATTAGAAGATACAACACTAGAACATATGCCAAAATATGTTGAAGAAATTTTTATCAAATTTGTAAACGAAAAATCTTATCAAATTAGTGCTGCATCAGAAGCTGAAATAATAATGTTATTAATCTATTGTATAGCTCTTGAGACCGGTTTCGCTGCAACAATAATTGAAGATTCTTCATCGGAAGCATTAACATCGCAAGATTGTAAACAAACGAGTTCGGAAGAACTTGGCGAGCAAATAGAGAGTATTGGACAGCATAATCAACATAATTTCCCATTTTTCTGGGGGTTTTCATTTAATTCACAAACCGTTTTCAAATTGGCACAACTAATTCCAATTGAATTTCAAGATGATTCAAATAAAAATTTATATACTTTTAATTTAAGACTGTTAAATGTTACAAATAAAAATTGCTTATTAACCGGCATAAGAACTGGTGAATTATTACTATTGACAATAACAATTGAAGATTTAGAACCTGGACGATGTATATGCCTATCAATTCCACGTTATATTCTATGGATGTCCGATAGTATGGCTCCTATAAGTCAACGTTTTCGAAATCTCAAAGAATTATCGTTTAAATTAAAGAATGAAATTTTTACGCCTACTCGAAATCTCTTAATGGAAATGGAAAATAAATTATTTCCTGGACTAAATGGTTTACCTGCAGAATTATTTTTATTAATTTTAAAAAAATTGAATATTCGAACTTTACAAATTTTATCAAAAACTTGTTGGAAAATGAGATGTCAATGCGTTGATTATTATGAATTAAAATTTAGGCCAAATAAAAATCCATATGGTTCGAAAAATTCGAATGACAGCGCATATAGTAGCAGATCAAGTTTTATTGGACAAAAACCATTAAATCATTGAATTTAATAAATAAAAATATCAAAACACTCAAAATTAAAATAATTTAAATATATTAATAAATATATAAATAAATGTTGTTAAATTGAGTTTTAAGGGAACAAATAAAATTTTATTAAATCATTTTATTTTAATTAAATTTGAATTCATTGATCAATATTTTATTTAAAAAAAAAAAAAATATGTATGTGGGTAATGTGGTACTAAAATTTGTTCGAGCTTTGTACTTTAGTTAATCCCTTATGACTCAGTATAATTTGTTGTTATTCGGAGGTAAATAATGTGTTTGTCGTTTAATAAAGTGCAGATACTTGAAATCTAAAAGTTTGATATCAAAAAACCTAAAAAGTTGAAAAAAAAAATCGTTGTAAATCATTATTGCGCTAAAAATTATAATAATTTAAATTATATTTAAATTTTTCATGTCGTTGTTATGAAACAATACAAATCGATATAATTAAACAGCCTAATTTTGAAGGAAAATAAAATAAAAATTTTCATTATTTCAACGTAGAAAAAATATTACATTATAATATTTACTAATCGCGACATGAGAATATTAATGTTCAATGATTTTTAATGTGTTGGATTTTTATGTAAAACATTCAGTCAAATCTTCATTACGACTCCGTAAGTTCATTAATGGGAATGCGATTCCGTATCGGTGTAGATTTGGACATACTTTTTGTTCATTTTTAACTTTCCTGGAAAACTATATTTTTGGTGTTTGGGAATTGGATAAAATATTTTTAGTTTCGGTTTTTGGTAATAAATTTCTAGAAAATTTTAGGAAATATTTTTTTTACTAACAATTAAGTTATTAGTGCTTACTAATAAGAAAATTTTAATAAAACGAATTATATTTTTCAATATGTTAATATTTTTTGTATATATGTGTTTTTATTATTTTGTTATTAACAATCAAACATTACTTTTTTCTTTTCGGTTCTTTTGGTTTTTCAATGTTTTTGAATCGATGTTTTTAGATGGAAACCTTAAAAAGGATGACACAAAGAAAACAGTGACTAATAATGATATTAATCAAGGTAAGTTTTGACAATTCGCATATTTTTTATTTATTTATTTATTCGGTTGAGTTTTAAGTATTCAAAAAAATTGTTCAGAACAATTTCTGTTCTAACATATAACATATATGTATATATTCAAGTGTGTTAAACGAGTAGAATGTACACAGACAAATTTTCACTGTTTTAAATAATTTCCAATACTTAGTTAACAGTTAGAACGCTAAAGGATTTGGATAGCAAAAAAATTTTTGAAGTTTGAAATAAAAGAATTATTTTCCTAAAAAAAAATCACTGACTTATTAATGGTATTAGAGTCCTTTGAAATTTCAATAATTTTAACAACGAAACATTCAGTTTAATTAATAGTTAATTCTATTCTGACTATTTTGAGGTGGTCCAATATGGCTTTGTGAACTAACTTATTACAAACAAAGAAGATTTGAAATAAAATTAAAAAAAAAAAAAAACACCAAAATTCGAAATGAAAAAATTAAACTGACTAATTAACGAAAATTAAATTTATCGTAAATGAATCATTTTTAATAGTTGAACTATCTAATCGGTCAATTACACTAGCTGGAAAATTTAACCATCCTTTAGTTTTTTTTTCGAATGCATGTATAATAAATCATGTAAAACTGTTTGCTTGACGTACAGATTAAAAAAAAGAGCTTTGGTTTGCTAAATTGTTTAGTTAGTGTAATTTGCCGGTTAGTCATCAAAAATTTTGTAAAAGATCAAAATTATGTATTAAAAAATTTGTTTATTTCTTCCCTTTTACTTCAAAATCAATACTGTGGAATTTAACTAATCGAAATTAAAAATAAATTAATTTATGAAAATTGACCCGAGTTTCTTATTTTTGAATTAATTCATCAAAATAGGAAAATGGATTATTTCAACAATGAAAGAACAAGATATAATTTTTTTTTGATAGTTAGTACATTTTTGCTTTGATGAGTTAATTCTAGATAGTTAGAGAGTACATAAAATCGTCCAATTTATTATCTTCATCGTATCACACATCAAAGCTAGTTAAAAATTAAGATTGATTTTATCTTCCAAAAAGACTGTATTAATTAGTAAAACGTTTAATTTTTCTTTGCACACATTATTTACTTTTTTATTTTCACACAAAATGTCTACATAATATCTTACATACAGTTCTATAATACATACATAAATGTATTTTTATTGTGCAAAAACAAAACTAGAAGACCATTTAAAGTGTTTTACCTTCTATTTATTTTTTTAAAGGATCTGTTAAAATATGAAGAAACGTGCCTATTATATCATGATAATCTTAGATTGCCAATTATTAATTGGAAATACAAAAAAGAAAAATTGGTGACCTTCCAGAAGTTTATCTGAATCTAAAGGATCCTTTTATTTCTGTTAAATTTCTACCGATGCTTATTTTGTTTTCAATATGTAACAAGTGTTCTTTTCTTGAGCCCACTCATTTTAAATTTATGCAATTCAGTTTTCTTACATTGATGATATTACGAGTATTCCTTTTCAGAGAGGACACAATAAAATTTTTATATGCTATGATATGACATCAACTAATTTGATTTTGTTACATATTGTTTTCTGGCTATTTGTTATTTGCATATTCAATTTGACCTAAGAATTTAGTTCATATTTGGACTTAGATTTCCTGATTATCATTTCATACCTCATAGAGATAATAACAAAACTTTAAAGTATATTATTACAGTCGTTCTATTCTACGCTTATTTTTTGTTACATTGCGTTAATACACTTGATAAATTCCAAAAATATTTAATTAGAAGTTGTTTCGATAAAATTATACGTTATGTTGATACTTTATACTTTAAATATACATCAATTTACGATCTAGAAATTTTAAGAAAAAAAAATTTACTAACTTCTCTTAAAAGCTTGAAACTTACAGCCTTTTAAATACTGAAATATGAAAAATGTCTCTGAACAATTTCTAAAGAAGAATAAATTTGTAACATTATGAAATTGTTCGTAAATACTACATATATCGGTACATATGTATTTACATGTACACATTATAGCCCTACATTTCAAAGCATAAAATTGAAAGTAAAAGTTTCTTTGTAATAAATACTTCAGTTCTTGTAGTTTTTTACACGATTTTATTTAAAACACAAACTCCGTGGGTTTGTTGGTTTGTAATCAAATATTGCAACTGATATTTGACTTACATCCCACGAGCCGTTTTTGCTCAAATTTTGTCGTATTTCCGGTAATAATTCAATATTCCAACAACTCAAGCCCGTCGGTAATACAATTTCGTCTGTAACTAACAATTTTTTTTTTAAATACTAATTACAAATTGAAATTAGCGGAGTTTTAAAAGTTCACATTCGTCCTACATGTTTGTACTAGGTACATTTATAAGAAAAGATTGTATAATCTCAAGTAAAAGTTACTATTAATGGATTCAAGAAAGCAACGACATTTTGTTCAAGGATTCTGGCTGGAGTCGATAAGTCTAAAAATGGATTTCGTTGAAAAAACTCCCACTTGTGTCACGGATTTCGGCTAATAGCAGAAAAAAGATTTCGATGAAAATGTATATGCGGATGGAATGTAGGAAAAGCAAAGCAACGCTTAGCCCCGATTCCGTTCAAGGATTCGGGCTGGGTTTAAAAATGGACTTCCCCATCAAGAATTCATGCATTCCTTCTCTTACATCAAGAATTCAGGCTAATAGCAGAAAATAGATTTCGATATTGGGTGGTTGTGAATTGGATGAAATTAAGAAAAATTCTGAGCTTCCGATTGTATTTAAGTCGTCGAAAATTTGGATCTCAATTTAAATTGGTACAAGAGTGGGCGAAAGGGCTTGAGATTCAAAATTAAATTATCTAATATATAAAAATGAAAATTCTCCGTTTCTCTGTTCTCTGTCCTCTGTCCTCAATCACGCCTAAACTTAAATTTTGAACTTAAGTATCATTGGGGCCCGAAATGGTTATATGGTATAGAAAATTTGATCCGAGACGCCAGCGGGGGGGGTGCTACCTCAGAAGCCGGTTTTGCAATTTAGGTATATTCTTATAAAATATTATAGCGTTGGACCCGAATCGACTATTTAGAAGACAGGATGTGTTAAGGCACCGGGGAAATGGCTATTTAACAAATTTTGAAATTCTGTTTTTTTAGTGCACAAAATCAAGATTAAAGTGGACTACCGTGCGGAGCCGGGTGTTTCGACTAGTTTATAATAAAATATTTAAGTTACACGATTTTCTTATTTAAATGTACAAAAAGTAGAATATAAAAATAAAAAATGAAAAATTTTAAGTTAAACGATTTTATTATTTAAATAAATACTAAAAAGTAGAAAATAAAACTAAATAGAGTTTCCTAATCCAAGAAAAAAATTTTTGTTAGACAATTTATTGACAGACGTGTAATTTACTAAAACTTAAAATCATGGGGCTATTAAAGAAAAAATACATAAATTCGTTTTATGAGAACAAAAAATTTTCTAAAAAAAATTTCTAACACAAACAAATTACTTTCTTGGATTATATTGAGTTTCATTTTCTACTTTTTAGTACATATTTAAATAATAACATCGTGTAACTTAAATTGTTTTTTTTAATTTTTTTTTTTATGTTTATATACTCAGTTTTTTATATTAGCAAAAAAAAATTCGTATAAAATATATAAGTAACTTCTTTGTGGTTAAGTATATTAAACGATATTATTTGTTCAAATACAATTGTAGGCCATAATAAAGTCAAAAAAGCATAATTCTTATTAGAAATACAATGCGAACGAAAATTTTTTTTATCATTGTTAAAAAAGCAAGTTTCATAAATTTGTAAATAACTAAAAAAAAAATTTAATAGAACTTGTCACAAATAATAAAAAAAATCACATACTAAAATGTTAACCCATTTTTATGCATATTGTATACATAGTTTCTTTTGGCCTATTGACCAATACTCTAATTTATTTAATTTCACTCTTACGGTTTATTAGGTAGAAGATAATATTTAAAAAAATTAACAAATTTTTTATTGGAAAAGAATTTATGTCTGAGCTGCAAAGCTGGTAAATATAGTTAATATACACATTACGTATTATACATTAGGTAGGTACCATGAGTTGGAATGGGATAATTTTCTTCATTTGCAGAATGTGACAAAAATTCATAACAAAAAGTAAATAATGTATTCACAAATATAAAACTTATATATTTATGTATATACAATACACATATACATCTATTTTGTTTTGGTTTATAGTCCTCTTGGAAAATGTTGTGCGTATTACTTATTTTATCTAAAGTCTGTGTGTTATTTGCAAATAATTGGATTTTTGTTGTTTTTTTTTTATAATTTTCTCGAAAGGAAAATTGTCTGAAAATAAATGTTAATAATAAGATACATAATTTTATTTTTTCTCCTGACTCCTAAAAGAAAAAATCCTTAGCGATTCCATTCATGATTTTTATGTTATATATTGTATACTATGTATTCAAAATATAAAGTTCATGTATTGTATAGATTTATCTATAGATCTGTTCATGTCATGTTTATTATACTTTTTTTCTTTTTTGGGTCTGAAACATTAATTTTACATTCAATTCTAAGGAGTAAACTATGAAATTATAATTTTGTTTATGTTTTTTTTTTTTGTTTACAAAAATAGAAGTCCGTTTATATATGTAGCTTAAGAACTTCTAAACCGATGAACCGATTAGGACGAAATAACAACCATTGGAATTCAGGCTGTAGTTCATGACATTTGGTCATTCATTATTGATAAAAACAAGGCTAGAGCGAAACAACGTTTTGCGCTGGGATCGAATAGATAATTATCATTATTATTTATTTTCCATAATTTTTAGGTATTATTAAAATCTATTTGACAAAAATAATTGAAATGCTTCACAAGATTGATTGATGATAAGATTGCATTTTTGAAGAAAGATACTATTTTCGAAAAGGTTTTGTATTTTCAACATAGCTGGTATTTTCTGAGAAGTTATTGATTAAATAATAAATATAGTACATTTAAAATTATTTTCGAGGAAATTTCGAATTCAGATAACATAATCGGTATTTTAAAATGTATTGAAGTGTTTTGTTCCTATTGATTGATTGATAATTTATGTTTATTATCATCAAAATAAATCATCTACATGAGTACCACCTATATGATATTTTATAATTTTTATTAAACATTTTATTATAAAAACTTTTACTAGGAATCCGTTCTACATTCATTCGACCTTAAAAAAAAAAAGAAACTTTTTTTGGTACTGCTGCTGGTTTTTTATTTTTTTTTTTTATTTTTTGTCTCAATATTTTTTATATTATTACATCAGGATTCTAGAAGAATAAGATATATGTCAGCAAAAATTAGTTTAATTTCGTGATTTCAATCGTTTGGATGTACCTACGTTAATTTAGAATTTTTATCCAAATAAAAAAAAAATTAAATATAAGAAAAATAATAATTCTGCTTTCGGTTCAGTTAAAATAAATTTTTTTTTTAATGAAATTTGAATTAGTAATAATAAACATGGTATATATTAAAGAACTTTCAATTGATATTCGGGTTTTTTTTTTTGCGTAAAAACTTACAACTAAAACATGAATCATTTTTTTTGATACAACAAATTTAAAAAAAATTATTTGAGATTTCAGGGACACTATATTTAAGTGAAAACACTCACAGTGAATTTATTAAATTCAAACTCATGAAGAAGTAATGTATCTATGATCAGATAAACTCGTTGTAGAATTTGTTATTTAAAAAATTATTATTATAAATATTATAATTGTTTCTTATAAATACATACTTAAACTTAATAGAATAAGATTTTATTAAAAATCGGAACTATTTATGTCAATTTATAGGAAATAAATAGTAGGGGTTTGACAAAGAGAAAAGTATTGTTTAAGCGGGAATGCTACTTTTAAATTCAGTATGCAAAAATAAGAAATTAGCTATATTTGTGATTAATTTTAACTTTTTTCGACTTAGAAATAATATACTTAGTAGTCTGAAAAAATGATGGAGAAAAAGTATTATCCAAAAGAGAATAGAATTTTCCAACAAGTATTATTTCACATATTGAGTTCTACAACAATATATGGAACTATTAATAGTATGTTTTCTTAAAGTTTATGTGAAGCAAAGTCAAGACCCAGTTAAGAGGTATAACTACTTCCATCAAACTTCTTTATCTTTTGGAAAATGTATATCTTATCATGTGTACACAACATAACAATTTTTATTTTTATTTATGTTGAATAACAAAAAGTTATCGTAAAATTTTATGTAGAATATATTCTTGAAAAAAGATAAGCTTCTTCTTATCAAAAATAAAAAAAAAACACAAAAAAAAAAATGAGAAAATATAGCTTTTTTTTTATGTCGAATTGGTTCATAAGATCTCAATAAACGTATTTATAAAAAACGGATTTAAATGCAATAACGATAAAAATTTTTAAGTAGATACATATTATGATAGCTATGAGTTTTTTCACATTTGATTATTAAGGTTAAAGAAAATGAATATTTATTTGTGTGAAAAATATGTTGTTACGATGTCCTTGTGCAAAAAGTTGTCAAAAATAAAATGATTTATAAATGAACATTATTTGCAGTTATTGCAAGGATTTACATGTTATATTTTGAATTTTTATATAAAATTATGTGTATTATTTATGAAAAAAAAAAAAAAAATAAATTAATTTTCGGAAGGAATTTCTATTAAACCTGCATACACGTTCACAATATTATTGAAGCAATAATATTGAAGCGATAATATTGAGTAAGTAATGCTCCAGCGAGTCAATAATATTGATCAATACATGTATATTTCATTTAGGAAATGATCGAATCTAGAATCTGTCAACATTTTGATAATTACTCTTAGGCTTAGAGATAAAATAGAACAAAAATCTCAATGTAGCTTCAATTATTATTAGGTATGGTTGTGTCAGAAGAAGTTTAAAAAAATAATTGTAGCTCTTTTAAAACCAACTATACATGATAAAAGAAATAAAAAATTGAAATAAAAAATTAAAATAAAAAATATTGAAAAAAAAAATTATTAAAATGAAACAAAAAAAAAAAAATAAATAAAAATAAAAATATTAATTTTAGTTTTTAAATTCTTTTTTAATTGAATTTCAATAAAGCATAATAAATATAAGTTCAATTAAAAAAAAAAAAACTATGAGTTGTCCTGCAACAGGATTAGAACATTTGTCAGGATTATTAGATGAAAGAAAAACAAAAAAAAAAGATGTTCGATATCAGTATCAGCAGCGGGTAACAGTGACATTTTCAGCACCACCAGCGTCACGTTGTCGTAGTCCAACATTATTATGTCACAGTTACAGTGACGTTGAATTTCCAACAAATCACAGACAAGGTATTCTTTTACTAATTGTACGAATTAAAGGTGATGTTATCCACAATTTCATAGCAATATTATATATATAGTAATATTGTGTATATTAACCGCGCAGGATAACGAGAAAGTTTTATGTGGGCACAAAAGGCTTTCTATTGGTTAGCCGTAGGTAGATTGCGAAAAGAGGATTGTACGTTCTGCGCATATATATGAAATGAATTGCGTTAATAGAAAAAGGGAAAAAAACTTTAAATCTCGTATAGATAGTTGTTTATACAATTCTGTGAAATCGTGGATAATTTTACACCGCGTTGAATTAAAGCATTCCAAAAAAAAAAAAAATTAATTTGAAAAAACAAATTTATGGTAACTTCAAGTAGTCATCAACATAATATTTTTTATTTTATTTTTTCCGCATTTTTAAACTTATTGAAAAGTTTTTTATGGAAATAAACTTTGATTTTTAATTTGTATTTAATTTATTTTTTTCATTCAATTAGAAAGAGTCAATTTTGTAAAAAAAAGAAAAGTATTCATTTGTTTTTTATTATGAAAAGTTCTTTAAGTTTTCCCAAATTATTATTATTTTTTCTTTTAGAAAAATTAAAAATTTTCCTTTTTTACGCTATCCCCATGAAAATAAATTTTATGTAAATGTTACATAAAAACAAAAAAAAAGAAAATATATTTTCTTTTTTTTTTTATTGGAAATTTTTATTTTATTATTGTTAAAAAAAAAAACAACAAAAATAAATAATAAAGCTTTTTTGAATTTTTGCATGAAGATTATATTAGGAAGGAGGAGGACTGATTTTGATGTAAAAAAAAAAAAATTAAATAAAAATTTTGCTTATTGGAATTTATTTCGCGGTTACTTTTTTTTCCAAAAAAGAAAACTCATATTTTTATTTATTTATTTTTTTTATATTAAAATATTGTTTTTTTTTTTTTTCTTGTCGTTCTGCACAACTTTTTGCCATTCTTTCCATTTATTGTCATCTTAGTGTTCTTATTATTAAAAAAATGAATTTTATGTGTGCTCTAAGTTGTAATATACTCTATGATGGCGTTGTAAGTTTTTAATATTATTATTTTTTTGTTTCGAAAATCTTTCAATTTCATATTGCAAAAAAAAAAGGGAATATAAACTACTAAAATATTGTTGATTAAGTTAGACAGCATAGCTTATTGGAAAAATATGCATATAATAAAATTTGTTCAAAATAAATATATTTTTGAGGACACAATTCGTATTAACTCGTAAAGTAATTTGTCTGTTTATATATTTCTTTACTATTTTCGACACTCTCGTAGACCACTTTTCGTCATCACAGCGAGCTGAAATTTGGCACACAGGTTCATGTCGCGTGACAATTGAAGCTATCAAAATTTGAACCGGAAATTTCCATGGAAAACCCGGAAAATCGGGAAAAATCATTTGAAAATTTGGTACAAATTTGAGTAGTGATAAATCCGTTTTAGGATTTTTCCGAAAAAATTTGCCGAAATTTTCCGACTTTTCCGGAAAATTTTGCGGTAAAAAAGTTTTGTAAATTATGCAGGATCAAGTTCCCTATCAACTGGCATCATTACTTTCTCTCCGACAATGGTGAAAACTTGCAGAAAAAATTGAAGAAAATTCATGTAAAACGCTTTTCCGGAGTTTTTCCGACCAAGGAAGCGTTTGAGCGTTTTGCAACCTGAGACAAAGTTGTAGAGCGAAATGAGTTGCATAAAGTTGCTTTTGCAGAAAACTCCATGGAAAACCCGAAAAAGCGGAAAAATCATCGGAAAAATTTTATCGATATGATTAGTCATAAAATTGTTTTCAAACATCCATGCAGCACATAATAACAATTTAGTTAACGTGAAAAAGGCAGAAAATAAAAATAAGTTAAAAACGAGTTTTCCAAAAAACTGAGGCCAGGCCGCATGAAAAGTAGAAAATAACTTTTTCTTCACACACAGAGGTGGACTCAGATTTTTTGATTGGGACATTTCTCTTGAATATTCTTTGTCTTCATGAATCAAATCACTTACGTCCCAATCAAAAAATCTGAGTCCACCTCTGTGTGTGAAGAAAAAGTTATTTTCTACTTTTTCATGCGGCCTGGCCTCAGTTTTTTGGAAAACTCGTTTTTAACTTATTTTTTTACAATATATTTTCACAATATTATTACATACAAAAAAATACTTACCTGAAGGACATTTTCTTTGTTTGACGCAGTTTTAAATTTTTCTTTTTTTTCTAAAATAGATGAAAAAGTTGTAAAACTCTTTTAAGTGAGGAGACTATATATGCTGTCTACTGAGGATACTGTTTTGTGATTCTGTGTCGGATAGAGTATTTAGGATACTGTAGGTGGGATAGGTATGATAGTATGACTGTACAGTATAGTGTATATCTATAATATGTCTAGCATGATTTATTTTTTTTAAATATTTTTTAACTACATTATTAATGTTCCGGACAAAATATTTTGTATTCAATAGCTCACAGACGAAAAAAAGAAGATTCAAAAATTTAGTATCGACATACTGTATCGGATACTGAAGGTGATAGTGTAAAAGACTATTAAATGATTAAATCACATATAAAAACTTTTTTTTCTAGCACTTTGAAAACGAGTATCTCGCACATAAATAATATTCCTTTATACTCGTATATCAAATAATAAAGAAAATAAAAATTTCCTTGATTTTCCATTAATACGCTTAAAGTATACTGTAGAAATTTATTACACGATTTCATTTAGAACACAAATTCTGTGCGTTTGTATGTTTGTCATCAAATCTTTAGCTGAAATTTTGCACAGACCCTTATTTCCGGTGACAGTAGAATATTTCATCAGATCCAAGTCGTCGATAAAGCAGTTTTGCCGGTAACTAAAAATTTTTTTTTTTTAAAACTACAATGTGCATTTAAAATTAAAGAATAGTCAGTTCAGAGGAAGTTAGTCAAAAGTTAATTGCAAATTCACATTCACTATATTTCTATATGTATTTTAAGAACAGAAAATAAAAAAATATATTATTACTGATTGGTTGGATTTTATAATCTCAAATTAAAGTTAGTTTTAGTGGATTTAAAAAAAATGGATTTCGATCAAAAATGTTGTCCGAGCGAACGGTCTAAATTGATTGTAGGAACTTAAAAAAAAATGTATTTTATATTATTTTAATTTTTAGTTAAATATTTATGCATGCCAATAAATTTTATAAAATAAAAAATTATTTTCTTGGATTGGGAAATTATATTGTTTTATTTTCTACTTTTTAGTACGTATTTAAATAATAAAATCCTGTAACTTAAATTTTTTTTTCTATTTTCTCTTTTCGTCTTTAAAAAAATAAATAAAATAAAATAGATGATTTTATTGTATTGAACTTCTTTTACAATTTATATATTTTTACAAAAGATAAATATTGATTTATTTATTAATAAAATCCTTTCTATACTAAAATATGGTTCATTTAATTCATAAAAAAATATATAAATAAATAAAATTGTAATTGAGTAAATCAAATCTCTAGAGGTTTTGGAGAATAAATCTTTTTTGGTATTATCAAAGTTTATTTTGAGAGAAAAATTTGAGATAAAACTCATTACAAATTGAATGCTTAAAATTAGAGAAGACTAATGCAATTATGTTAGGAACATTAACTTTGTCTTAGAATATTTTTATGGCGTCTTACTTGCTTTTAAGATCTAACTACGCTTAAATTATTCTAAATTGCCATCTAAATTAAAATTAGAGAAGACTAATGCAATTATGTTAGGAAAATTAACTTTGTCTTAGAATATTTTTATAGCGTCTTACTTGCTTTCAAGATCTAACTAAGCTTAAATTATTCTAAATTGCCATCTATTTTCTCTCCCTATTGATTTTTTATATGATTGCAATTTAGTGTATGGTTAAATATTATGTGTCAAACAGAATAATATTTTATAAATTTCTTTTTGACATCATTAATAATATATCTATGACATTATGTTTATTAAAGTCATTTCACATAAAAAAAAAATTTTAATTAGAACTACAACTAATTAATAAACATAAATTGTTACTGAAAAAAATTAAAATATAACTACTATACTTTTTTAAATCTTATATATATAGAAAATAATATGGAACGACAAAAGCTTTATGAAGTCTTATAAATTTTCAACAATATATATTATTTTATTTAGTATTTTTGTTATTGGAACATTTCTGAAGGTATTATTTAAGTAATATTTTGTTACAAATGACTAACCAACTTTTTTGCAAATTGTACAGCATCAATAAAATTTGAAATATAAAATACCTTATGAGTTTTGTGAATTTGTAATAGAATTAAATTTATTATCACAAATTTTTATACTTTCGAATGCAAAATTAAGTCAAATAATTATTGAATTAAAAAATTCTGCCTAAGCAATTCCCTGGAAGTATACTTAATCTCATTCTTTAAAACTAAGGAAGTGCAATAAAGAATTATATTAACTAGAATTTAAGTTGATTGATAAGAAACTTCTAAGTTGTGAAAATGGTTGTTTAATAATTTGTAAAGAATTTGATACTTAATTCAAAATACAATTAGTGTCGCTTAAATAATATATAAACATTCAGATTATTATAGTGTAGGTATACCCAGTGGTGTTATCTAGCCGGTACGGTCCGATACGGCCGTACCGGTTGCTAAAAAAGAGTAACAACTCCGTACCGGTTGTTAAAGCAAGTTTCATTGATTAAAAATAACCCGAGTTTCATGCGAGCTTTCACTTTAAATAAGATTTTGGACAATACAATGAAAATCGTTGGTTATCTCTGATAAAATGAAAATAACTTCGAAATTAAAATATTTTCTCAATATGAAATTGTCATATATTTTTTGAAAAAAATATTGAAATAAGCTCAAGTTTTTTATTTTTAAGTTTATGTTCCAAAAAAAACAAATAGTTGTTGTCTAGGCATAGCATTTTTCGAATTCACAAAGTCTCACTAGAATTCAACATTCACATTAAATGTAATGATTTGTATACCTACCAAGATAAATTAAAATTTAAACTGAAGCGTAGTACTGATTTTTATTTGAAAAAATTGGTAAATTTTGATCTATGTGGTTTGCTTTGTTGCTGATACTGATTCGAAAATCTATTCGTATTCACGGTAAATTAATTTAAGTAAGTTCTTGTCATATTAGTTTTTTAAAAATATTAAATAATAGAGGTAAAGTAGTAATTCCCATAAAGACATTATTATGTATTTAAATTTTATAAAATTAGATATTTCGCAATTTATACGAATATGAAGATAAAACAAAATTTTGGATGATTTTTTTCATTTTTGCATCAAAATGTAGTAAAACTGGAACGAGAAAGGAAACTGTTGAAACTCAGCCTAGACCTGGTCAAAAAAAATTTATTGAAGCTCAGTGGAGCTGCTCTTAATAACATTATTTAATCTCAGCGTGGTGCTACCCCGCGGTCGTCTGACATTCTCGAACTTTAGCCTACGGAACTACAGTGAAAGCTTCCAAAATACCATAGATAGAAACTACATTTCAGAGGCAAATAGATTATTTTTCACTATAGATATAAAAAATAAATGTTTTTATAACATTATAAAATTTTATAAAATTATAAAAAAAATACGTACCGGTTGATAAAACATTTAGATAACACCACTGGGTATACCTATTATTGAACGATTCTATCAAGTCTAGATCGTTTTATGAAATTTACATTTTTTCTAAATTAAATAAATTTTTATTTTTTATTATTGAATTTTCTCAGTATTTTTTCAAATTCGATTCGATTTCAAAGTGTTCGGTTTACGTTTTTTTATTTTTTAATAGAATTTTCTTGCCGCCAATAGTTTTGTTTATACTATTTATTTTTTTTAAATAACTTGTCTTACACATAAAAGAAAGTTGAAAAGTTCAAGGATAGGAGTGTCATATATTTTTGGTAAAAATTGAAAATATATTAAGAAGAAAAATTAATTTTAAATCGGAGATTATTTCTTCTTTCTTTTTTAATGGTCGAAAAATTATAAATTACTTAAAAAAAATTGATAAAATTACGTGAATCATGAAAAATTTAAAAATAAAATTTTTAAAAATATTGCCATAAATTTTAATAGAAAAATAATAGTCAAAATCGAGAAATAAAAAATAATTTATATCCAATTCGAATCGAAGTGAGAATTACTATATGAATTCACTTTATAATTGTAATTAAAAAATTAATTAATTTAAAAAAAAATCTTAAATTTGCACAAAATATAAATTTAATGAAAAATGTTGAAACAAAAAGTCAGTAAGAAAGGTAAGCAGGATTATTTAAAAAATTAAATCACATTCTAGTTTAAACCAAGCCGATGAAGCGGAACTACTTAAGCATTTACATTATATTAAGTCTACTTACGGTTTTTTGGACAACTAATAAAAAGCTACCTACGAGAGTAACTAATAATTAAAAAAAGTTTCTGCTTTTATTAGCGGAAGGTGTCTGATAGTACTAATTGCCATTATGATAAAAAAAATTTATAAAAAAGGCACCTTCAGTCTTATTGAGTATCAAAACTACCGAAGTACTACTTTCTGTGGTACAAAGGAAGTCATGTGTGTACTACATTAAGACCACCCGTAAATGGCTTTTCATCCTACACAGAAAAAAATTTGCTCGTACTCATTACGTCAAAAAAGTTCGTTAATGACATTCTCGTTAAGATAACGAAAAATAATGAATAATTACGTTTTTGTAACGTACATTTCGATTATTTTCTTATTACGAACATTTTTTTCATTTTTAGTACTCGTTAAAAAAGTTCGTTATCGTTAAATACGGGAAACAAAAATTTCAATCCATACAGAACTTATATTTTCCATTTTACACATTGCCGTAAATTTAGTTCATAGCTCAGTGGCAGAGTTGATGGATTGCAATGTTTAGGACAGTGGTTCGAAGCCACAAGCGGGCATAAAAAAAATTATTAAAAAAAAATTAAATAAAAAAATTTAAAAAATAAATAAAAAAAATAGAAACAGAAATAAAAAAATAAATAAAATAAAAAAAAAAAAATAAAAAAAAAAATAAATAAAAAAAAATAAAAATAAAAAAAAAATAAAAAAAAATTAAAAAAAATAAAAAACAAAAAAAAAAAATAAAAAAAAAATAAATAAAAAATTATAAATAAATAAAAAAAAAATTTAGTCTAGTAAATTTTTTCTTTCGTATTTGCGGTGTTTTTGCTGAAGAATTTGAAAGGTTTTTGGTTTTGGGGTATAACGAACTTTTTTAACGAACTACGAGCTTTTTTCAACGAAATGTTCGTTGTAGCCAAAATAACGAATTTTTCGTTGATTTTAACGAATTATTTAGTTATTAGTACGAGCAAATTTTTTTCTGTGTAGGTTAAGTATATTATTTAAGTTTTTTTTTGCCTGAAATTGATCATAATATTTAAAGAATTTTTTTTTGTTTTGTTCAAATAAATTAATGCAATTTTTCTTTATTATGATAATTAATTAAATTAAGTGTACAAATTAGTTGAAAAAACATATGTGCAAATAATAATCAAGTTGAATATTCAATTTAATAAATTGATTGATCTTTTGGCGAGTATATAATTTAATTAAATTTAAGAAAACACATTCGAGTAAATATGTATACAAGCAATTTTTAATTCTTCATGTGGAAATATTTTTTATTGGAATTATCAGATCAAAAGTATCTTATATATTAAATTGACTTAATGTGGATGGACTTCATTTCACTCATCGATGTTAAATTATAAATTAATCAACTTCGAAATGTACACAATAAATTTTTTTGAATAATAAAAGTAGTTTAATTTTTATTAAATCACTGAATTTTAAAAAATCTAATTAAATAACATAATGCGTACGTAAAGTATTTGCTTTTATGACATTTTTATAAGTGTGGAAATACTATAAAATTTTGTTTATTTAAAATTTTATTTTTTTTTAAATTTAGTATTAGATTTGATAAAAAGGATTAATTAAAACATTTTTTTTTGTAGAAGTCTCAAATTCTTTGCACTTCTCAAATACGAAAAGTACTTTTAGAAGTGAAGATTACCACTCTTTTTTCCGGAAATATTTTAAGCTGGGAACAAGGTATAAGTAAATGTATTTATACTTTCTTTTCATTCTAATTTAGTTTTTTTTTTTTTTTTAAATTTTCAATAACTCAATACAATTGATCTTCGTATTTTATTTATTCGACTTCCACAATTCCCATAAAAAAATTACACCTGCTAAGCTTATGCCACAAATTAATATAATCCAAGGTATTAAAAAATGATTTAAAGTTATTTGTGATAGTTTTTCATCTGTTGCTAATCTAGGCAAAACTCTTCGTCTATATCCTTCATCGACACTATCAATTTTCCATTTATTATCCAATCCGCTTTCTCTGATTTTTAAAATATACACGTTTAATTTATCCAAATATGGACAATCGATTGCAGTTACAAATGTGTTTAATTTATAACCAGTTTCAATTGCACTTATTCTTAATAAACATTCATTCAAATATTCTTGCTGCATATTGGCTAGTTCGGCTCTTTCTATTCGAACATTATAAGCATACGAAATGTTAAGGTTTAATCTACATTCGAAATACTCTTTATAATTTGTTACATAAAGTGAGTCAGAAGTTAAGTGAAGGTCATCTATGAAATATTTTAAAGAACTCTCAAATAAATCAGTTGTCATTATTTTGATATTTGATTCTTTTAAATCATCCCATGTATTTATGTCAGTTTCATGTGGATTAGATGTATAAAAACTGGATAAAAAAGCTGAATAAAAATTTGATAATATGAAACCACTCAGTATAAGAATAATATTTATAATTGATACAGAAACTCTTTGGAATTTAAAATTCCATAATGATACATACATTAAGGCGCAAAATACTTTTAACCATGATTCGCTAATTTCAGAAATTTTCAATGTACAATTTTTTGTAAAGGCATCAGCTATTGTTGCGAATATTAATAATAATAATATGCTTAACCAGCATTTCCATTTAAATGACATTATTGTATATCGAAATGGATTTACATTAGGACTGCAAGGAACTAATAATACTGAATTACCAATTTCTTCTGGATAAACAAATGCAACATTATTAATAAAATATTGATCATGCAATAGAACATCATTAAGTAATATATCAATTTCATTATTATTAAATAGCTTAATTATGCTTGTAATACTATTTAACTTAGTCGAATCATTTATCTCCCAGGTCGCATTAACAAATTTTATGAATTCATTAAAAAAGTAATAGTTGTAGCCTGTAATTTGGCTATTATTCAAACCAAATCGATAATAATTTGGAACTTCACGATATGCTAAAAATTTTATTGAACTTTTATACAAATTTTTTAATTTATCGGGAAAAACTTCATTGAAATTTTCCATTTCAATTATTTGAAAATTTGGGTAAAGCAAATATGTGAAAATCTGATCAGAATTTTCATTATCATTATTTATCCATATTATAACATTAAGAAATTTTTTCAATTTACACCAATTAAAAATATCCAAAATCAAGGTATTGCTTTCTGATTGATTGATAAAAAAAATTATTTTTGCTGAATGAATACGTTTCAGAGTTTTATTTAAAATTTTTAATAATATTTCATTTTGTTTTTTTGAATTATTGTATTCAAAAATAGCGAGAAATGTTTTTTCAAATTTAAATACAATTTCAAATTGTTCTTCTTTTCTAGATGAAATTAAAATTTTTGGTACAAAATTTATAGCATCCAAAAATGAAGAATTACTTTCTGTGAAAGAATTTTTGAATAAAACTATAGTTTTAATTTTATATGAAATGATTAAGTCTATTAAATTAAATTTGTAACAATTATTAGCTAATATAAATTGAAATAAAATTTGCATTAATACAATTGTCAATTTCCGTGACATTTTAAAAACTACTTGAGTTCTAATCGTATTTAGCTTTATTATTTCAATAAAAGTATATAAAAAAATGTCGTGACATTATAAGTACATAAAATGATTAAAATGTGTGCAAGTTCATGACTAAAATAATTAGAATTAAATTAAATTTGTTGTGTTAACAAGAGAATATTTAAATTGATAAAATATTTTTATAATACGAAAATTTTATTCGGCAATTTCAAAACTGTATAGAATAAATAATACCTTACAAATGAAGTACGAGCCCTGCATAATAAGACCTCGTACGGGTTTTTTTTTTTGAGTTTGTTCTACTTTTTTTCAGTTTTCTCCAGTTTTGTATTTTTTTCGTTTAAACCAACCTTTTTTAGGAGTTTTTGGTCTTTATAAAAAAAAATTTTTTTTAAGTTAAATTTTGAGAAAAAAATTATTTTCCAAAAGTCTACTTTTTCAACTTTTTTTGTGGGCATCGCAGAAATTTTCGAAAGATGCATTTTGAAGGGCATTTGGGAGTAGTTAATTTTAGCTTTTTAGGTTTTGGCGATAAAATAAAGGAGAGAGCCAAAAAACGCCTTTGAAATTCCAAAAAACAGGCCAAAATTGCTATTTTTCGCGTTTTTGACCTGTTTTTTGGATTTTCAAAGGCGTTTTTTGACTCTCTCCTTTATTTTATCGACAAAACCCAAAAAGCTAAAATTAACTACTCCCAAATGCCCTTCAAAATGCATCTTTCGAAAATTTCTGCGATGCCCTTAAAAAAAGTAGACTTTTGGAAAATAATTTTTTTCTCAAAATTTAACTTAAAAATTTTTTTTTTTTATAAAGACCAAAAACTCCTAAAAAAGGTTGGTTTAAACGAAAAAAATACAAAACTGGAGAAAACTGAAAAAAAGTAGAACAAACTCAAAAAAAAAAACCCGTACGAGGTCTTATGATGCAGGGCTCGTATATGGAGCTCGTTACCCACATTTCCACTTTTTTTCACAATCGATAGCTATGCATTTTTTAGTTTCTTTGAATTAACATAATGTATATTTTACGTGTATTTTACTCGTACAATCATGTACTAATTATGATATAGAAATCCATTTTCGGGTCCCAGTTTGAATTCTTAGACACATTCCAAGAATTTTTATCTAATCTACTGATTCATCGAAATTCTAAGAAAGTTGTATGAAAATAATATATAACTTTCGCAGGCTGTTTCTTACTTCTTAAGCCGAAATCATAAAGTGAACAAGATTTCATATATTTGGCAAATAGTTTTAGTAACTATGACGGACAAACATATATTTATATGGCATATAAGGAACATGGACTAAAAGAATATAATGCTTAAACAAATAAGATTGTTTTTGGAAGTATTATGTGCAAACTGACTCTAAATTTTAAATTAATAAAATAAAAAATTTCTAAATAGCTGTGCTGTTTTTTTTTCATATTAATTTTTAATATTTTTTTTGTTCCAGGTAGGTTCAACTCTAAATTTTTGTTCAATCGAATATTTGCTGTAAGTATTTCTATAAAAAAACTTTATATTTAATTTTAATTAAAATTTAGTAATTATTCTGATTTTGGACTTGAAAAATGGGTATCATAATGAAGGCTTTCGTGATACTTCTTTATTTATTTAAATTAATAGTGTAATTTAAGTAGTAGTGTGTTTAAATTTATACAATTTTTAATTAAATGAAAAACTATTTAATGTATAAATAATAAATATTTATCTATACACTTATTGGAAAACCTACAGAATACGTTGTACAATGTACAACATTAAAAAAAACGCCAAGATAGAATATAATTCAATTCAAATAAGTTTAATTTAAGTTTCGAAAACAAAATTTCTGCATTAAAATAATGCAATAAGTTAAATTTTAAACTTTCTACACATAAGAATCTTTTCATTTTCAAAATCATTTTAGTGAAGTGCATAACATTGAAGAGATAAATAAAATTTAATTCAAATCCTTGTTATCTGTATGACACTTTTGTTTTCTCTCCCTAATAATCATTGTCCTGAGTGATGAAATGCCATTAAATTAAATTATAAAGGACCTTTTAAAAAAATTACTTGAAGAAACAAACATAATCACCGCACATAGGGTGTTATGAAAAATAAAAAGGGAAATAATTCAATTGTGGATATGATGCTTCAATAAATTAAATTATTGTGTTTTTTAATTTTCTTTATGTTTTTGAATAACTTATAATTTTAAAATAATAAAAGTGATTTGTTTAAACTCCCATGTTCATTGTACACTATAATATAGAGATGATTTTTTCAACTTGGGCAAACTTCCCACATTGCAAAACCTCTGACGTCAATTGTTCATTCGAAAATAAGAACTTTTTGTTAATTTCATTTAAAAAAAAATTTCGTTTATAAGAAAATGTAAGTCTAATTGTTACAATTAATATAATTATTATCAAATATCTGAATGTTAAAGTTGTTATTTTTTTCCTTGTAACTTGACTTGTAGCTAACTAACCACTACATGATAAGTTAAAACAATATTGTGCTAAAATCATTTATTTAAATTTAAATGCATAATCCCTTAGGTTATCAAAAAATATTTGTTCTATGAGATTAACTTCCAACAAAAAAAAAAAAAAAGATATAAAATATAACATTTTTCCATTAGGTATATATACAAAAATATCCTTCAAAAAATTCAAAGCCTTTTAATTTTTTTTTTTTGCATGCGTGAAAAATAAATTAAATTCACACCATATTTTGAACAAAATATGTTATAATCCTTTCCAAAAAAAAAATGTTTTTTTTTTCGTTTTTATTTAGTTTGAGCACATAAAATGATTTTTCCACTTTATAACGAGCTAGCAGTCCCTAAGGAATTTTATAAATTTCCATGAAAAACAGAAGACATTTTAAATTTGTTACACACAACGACAACATAATATTTTTTGCACTTTTCTCTAATGAATTCATTTAAAAATAATGGAAAACTTCCATTCCACTTCGAAATAAACTTCACAGATAATACAATTACTTTGAAATGTTAACTCTGTTTTTTTCCGCCCGTTTGATTGTTATGTTAACAAGTTGCCAAGGCATTTAGTTAAATTGTACAGACGAAAAACAGAAATATTATCCTACTCTTGAAGTGTGTTAAATATTTATAAATTATATCGATAGAGCGGTAACGTATTATGGTGTCCCTGTTGCGGCGCTGTCTATGAAATGAAAATGTGGTCATGTCTAATTCTTTTTTTTTTTGGAAAATGTGGCCGTGTCTAATACTTAAGTGTCATGGTTCTTAATAAGAAACGTTGGCATTTTTTTCACTTTAGACACTATGGCGGGCACCCGATAGAGCGAATAATATGCATTTTATTCAATTTTGAAACTGAAACAGAAATTCTAAAATTTTTCCAGCTTAAGTTTTCCTTGAATCATTAAAAAATACAAACATTTAATTTTTAATACGATTTAAATTAAAAAAATGATATCAATTACTAAATTTATATAAAAGGCAAAATATTTCATAAAATTTGATATTAACATGACAAAAAAAAGATATTTGAACATTCCAAAATTTATCGAATTCCAAACTCCAATAAAGATATTACACCCTTATCTCAGTAGTGTCATGTATTAGAGAAATATGGAAAATTTTCCTAGAAATATATGTTGTATGTATGTATAAAATAAAAAATATAAAATCATTTATTATTATAAATATGTAGAAGTAGGTACGTTTAAATATACGAAGGTTTATTTCAAGGTTAATATTTTTATTTGGAAAAAATAAAATAAAAATAAAAATAAATCCCTAAAGAAGCGCCAGTCTGATCTTTAATCGATTCTTAATAAATTCTTTGTAAAACTAACAGAAAACATAATTTGAATAATAGGAAACTTGGACGGCTTAATTAAACACACGCGGAATACTTTTTTCTAATATGTTTCATTTTATCATCATCAGTCATCACAATTTCCTAAGATTACGTTACATAGACGAGAAAAATAAATCCAAATAAAATCCCGCGTTAAATTTATCGTCTTCCTGTATTTCTCAATTCAAATAATTTTCCTAATGCTAATAATTTCATTAAAGAAGATCATTACTATTTTTCGAAAAGAGAAATTTGACAATTGTGGAAAAATAGAACTTCAGATATGCCCATCAAAATATATATACATACTATAATACTTTGTGGTGAGAAAAAAATTAGTAATTTAAGTTTTTATGCTTCTGGTAAAAAAAAAGTTGAAGTTCAAATATAAGCAAAATTATTGCTATGGGTCTAATAAATACTTTTTTTTTGTTAATGTGACTCGAAATTTTTTTTTGAGTATCAACATTTCATATCAGATAACACATATTTTTTTTTTGCATAATTATTTCTGTTAAAGACCTAAGAGATATAATATAGGTACATAGATGATGGATAAATGTTAAAAAATCTGCAGGAAATTTAAATAATGAAAGCTTTTTTTTTATAAATTTTCTAAATTTTATGGCAATGATCATAAAATCCTTTGTTAAAATTACCAGAATTCTGAAGTGAGTCTATATATATATATTTTTTAAAGTAACACTGTATGTATGGGATATGAAAAATGTTTGTGCTATAAAAATGTGGGTAGTATTTTTCATTACTTTAAAATAAAATAATAGCTTATTAGAAAAAAAATGAACAGGATATAAAAATTGTTTCATTGTTTGTGTGTAGGCTTGAAAAAAAAATGATTAGTGTGATACCGAGGCGTGTTATTCTATACTATAAGAATAATATAGCTAATAAATTTTGTTTTAACTTACGTTTAGGAGAGAATTAAATATTTTTATGAAGATAACTCATAGAGTTAGAGAAACTAATTTTCTTAAATACAATTATATTATTCATCAAAGAAATGAAAGTATTCAATTGAGAATAACTTTCGGATTACTTCCTTATTAAGAATAATTACGAAGTACATTAGTTGTTGATGGAAATCTGAAGTCTCTTTAAGAAACTTAAAATTTTAGATTTTCTGAAACTAAACTCTGTGATTATTAATTCCGTATGAAATATTATTTTCTTCTTACAATGTTATCTTTTAAGACTTAAAGTCACCAGGATTCCAAAAACAAAAATCAATAGAAGGATTTTCAACTTTTCCTTTTACATAATGTAAAAAATATTCGCTATCTATTATATTTTTTTTCTTTCTAAGAATAACTCAGTAGATAAGCGTACAAGCTAAACTCTGTAATATTTTAAGTAAAATTTGCCTAAGATTAAGGAAACACGTAAATTATATGATAAGAAATAAATTAAAATTAAAAATTAAATTAAAGTCAACAGTATTAATGTTGATTCTACTCCTCTTGTATGAGAATTTACTGCGCTTGAATTGATTTTGTCATTGCTATTATTTGATTGGAATTTAAAAAGTGTACATGGAACCGGCAGAAACTCTTTTCCTTTATGAATAATGTTCATTTGAATTTTGAATTGGCATTTAAATAATAGAGGTTTTTTTATGAATTATAATTTCGTTTTTTTTTTTATACAGAATACATAAATAAACTTTCACAAAACAATGAATATATAGTTCGCTTTTATTATCTAAATGTCATGAAAAATGACTATTACGTTTAATCCCAAACAATGAAACAAAACCAATTAACCTAATTTTTATAAAAATTTACAATTTAGACAGGAAGAATAATTTTTCTAACTTAAAATTTAAATATTGTTATTTTTAAAAACTTTTTTTTAAGGACTCTTAACTCACTATGCTTTCATTTAATAAAAAAAAAAGAAGAAAATAGTTTCTTTTTGGTCTACTTGAAGAAAAATGAAGGATAAAAATAATTTTTTTTTTCTTCTTCTTTTTTCTTTATTTTCATTAAAAATTCAGAACACATTTTATATAAAGTCGTTTTGTATTTGGTATACATATAAAATTATTTGTAAATACTTAAATACAAATATGTGTTCATGAATTTTGTTACGAATTAAGAAGAAAAAAAAAAACTTATTTAACTTCCGTTTCCTAATTTTTCTTTGATTTTTTGAAAATGATGAAACGTGTACCTTATACATTAGGTGTAAATTTCTTTGAATTCAATAATTTATTAAAAGCTTTATTTTAGTATTATATCTACTGTGAAAATAATTTTTCAGTGATTATATGTATATCTTTCAGATTAAAAGAGCTTTTATTTTGGTTTATGGATTCTTTTTTTTTTGTTTTATTGAAATTTATTTTATGAATAATTCTAAATTTGATGAATATATTTTTCATTATTATATAGTATGGTCAGATTTTAAGTGGACTGCGGCTATCTTCAGTGGTTTTGCATCAAAATCATCATACATGTAATACTGTCGTCATTGGAATTTTTGTCCTTAAATTTTAAATTTAATGGATATTTTCTATTTAATTTATATATTTAAATATTTCGTAATTTGGTGCAATTTATATTTTTCTTTATATGCCCATAGTGTGATACTTTTTCGAAAATCATTTTAACCATTTAATTATAGAGTATAAATAGAGGCATAATAGTTATTGAATTGAATTGAAGAGAATTTGTGAATCTTTGATTTTCGAACAAGTAAATATTTCTTCTAGAATCTCATCCAATTCGAATAATAATGTACAGTCCATGTCTATGATGAATAAGAAATTGTTTTTTTTTTTGTCTATGTGAAAAGGAATTTAAAAAAAAAAACTAAGTGTGATTAGCAACATTATACTTTTTTTTTTTATTATACAAAGTGTAGTATGTTTTATTTAGTAAGTGCATTGTGAAATTTATATTCTACGTGTACAAGATATTTACATACTGAAATATATATTAGGTTAGGTAACATAGATTATGAGAAAAAAAATAACTATTATAAGAAATTAATACAATATGCAATTTGTGTATTATGTATGCTTTCTTTGAAAATTGGTACTTCTTTTTTATTTAAGGGTAAACCCAAAAGAGGCTAAATGATGGGGAAAATATTTTTGTACTTGAAGGAATCAAGGATACTTGATTTTCTTTATTTATCTAATGTATAGTTATGAATGATAATAATAATTTTTATTTTTTCTTTTTTTATTTATACATATAATATAAATATATGCACTGTACAATATTTTAGATTTAATAACCTACTTGTGAAATCTTCTAGAAATAAAAAAATAATAATTTAAAAAAAAGGATCTTATTGTATTAAAAATTATTATAAATAAAAATAATTATGTTGTTCTTTTTTTAATGTAAGTATAGGTACATATTTTTTTCTAAATTTGTAAAGAAAATAATAATCTACGAACAATGCGGAAAATAACAAGAAAATGCATTTTTATGGAAAATGAAAAAATGTTGAAGGACAATTAATAAAAAAAAACTGCAATTTTCTTTAATGTAAAAATTAAATAATTTTTTTAATACTTTGTAACAACATGTTGAATATTTACTGTAATTTTTATTCTGTACTCTGTATGATAATGTAAGATTTGTCGTTCTGTCGACTGTCGAAAATTAGCACAAAATGTGACAATTATTGATAGTTTGTTTCAAGTAATTACATTTATTCATTTTCGTAAGAAAAATGTAATTTCACCTTTTAAAATTATACGAAGCAAATTATCGAAAATTGTTATATTATTTGTTAAAATTGTCAATAGATCTGATTTTAATGGTGGCTTAGTTAGTAAAATTGTATTTAATAACAAACGTATAAGTTTCTTGTATTTGGTTGT
Organism: Hybos culiciformis; assembly: GCA_964007475.1. Taxonomy (NCBI): domain Eukaryota; kingdom Metazoa; phylum Arthropoda; class Insecta; order Diptera; family Hybotidae; genus Hybos; species Hybos culiciformis. The sequence goes on along the minus strand of OZ023274.1, from coordinate 33,670,787 downwards.
GGTAGTCTCTTTTGAAGACTGAACTCTGGTAATATAGGAGGTACTATAGTTAATATTCTTTTGTATTTGCTATTATAGAGAGACAACAAAAATATTTTTACACTGAAATTAAAGTAATTTCGATTTTAATTATGTTCACTACAGTTTTTTTCAAGAAATTCTATAGGGTTTGTAAATATATATATTTGCAATATTTTTTTCTGCTGTCAAAAACTAAATAAATAGATAAAACTAAAAACATTAAAAGTGACTGACATTCCCTTCCCCCCAGTAAGAAAAAAAAAACATATCCTTTTATGTGAAATTTTTTTACCGGTATTTTTTTTTTTTTGTTTACTAAACATTTTAACTTAACATTTAGTTTATGTATTTATTTGCACACTAAATTTGAAAAAAAAAAAAACCTCAAAAAAAAACATAATATTTGCATGTATTGCTTGTGTAATAATTTCAATAAAGGATTCATTCTCCATAGTTACCACTCAATTTTTTCTTTATATCTACATTTTGAGATAAAGTAAGTCAGACGCTGCGCTGTCGCTATTCGGTTTGCTATATACATAATTATTTATTATGTATATTATGTATAAAGCGGCGAAATCATATAAAAATAAAAAAATATTATAGGTAGGAACTATTTTGAATTTAATTTTTTTTTTCTAATAATAACACTCAATTTTAAATTCATAATAAAAAAATTAATTTTTATGGTGCTTTAGAATTGTGGGAGTACAAATGCATTTATGTGACATTTTGAGTGATTTGAGAAAAATATCTCAAAGTTATTTAAATTAAATTTATAAAGAAAGATTTTCTATACAGTTTATTGTTATAACAAAAGTTATAAAAAATGGTTATAAACAACATACAAAAAAAAAAAAATATGTGTAGATATTTATTAACAATACATATATTTAATAAATACCAGAAAGTAAAATTTCTTGAATGTATTTCATTGTTTCAATAATTTGTTTTTTTTTTTTTGTATACCATAAAAAAAATCATATGGAAGTCAAAAGAGAATTTTAAAAAACATGTAGATTTTTTAACCAAAAACTTCTCAAATATGTAAACGAAAATAAAAAAAAAAAAAAAACTAAACAAATTTAGCCTAAAACCTTGCACAATTCCTTGAACATAAAATTTAATTAAAAAATTCTTGAGATGATTAATCTTCTTGAGAAGTCAACAGACCATTTGATAGTATTGTATAGTAAAAATATTGATTAAATTTTTTTATTTTTTTTTTTACTACAAAAAAGTATCTTATTATTATTATTACTGTTGTAAACAAAAATTGTATTCATTAAAATTTGTCAACATGGTATTTCTTCTTTATTTGTATGTATGATTTATTTTGAGTGAAGATACTTTGTTTTTGTATCAAGAGTTTTTATCAGATTCAGATACATTTAATGCTCTCAAAAACAAAATTTATATACATATTTATGTTTTTTTAAATTATCTTACGTTCTGGAATTTTTAGTGTTATCGTTTGGTTAAATTATGTATATTATTTAGAAATAGAATTTTTAATATTTTGATAGGATGAGTGAAAAATTATAAAAACTTGAATTTAAATTAGATAATTCAAAGTTCGCATCATTTTTTGTTAGAATTTTTCTATTAAATAATAAGTTTTTCTAATATTTATTAAAGACTTTGAATAGTATTATCTATATCTATATTTTAACTTTTTAGTTATTCAATAATAATGATGAATCAGTTTAAAAGTTCTAGACGTTGATCTACTTAGTTTTAAAAAAATAATAATATTAAATTATAAAAGAGAGGTACAAAAACTTTTAAATAAAAGAATGGCGGGAACCCTATAATTTTTTATTTTCTTAAACAGTTCTCACGAGAAAATTTTTAAATTAAAATTGAGTTAAATAGTCATACATTTTTCAGAAAATGTTTTGTACAATTTTTATTTAGTTTGATTTTTCATCTCAAATCGGGATGACATTTCGTTCGAATTTTTTTTATTTTTAATGTTTTTTTTTTTTTTTTTCTTGTAATTTGTTCATTTCTCTAATTTATTGTTAAAATTTATTATTAATAAATTTTCTCGGATTCTGTAAATTATTTTTAATTGACTCACTATAAGAAAATGAATAAATCACCAATTAAAATTTAGTAAACAAATAACACTTAAATAAATAATAATAAAAAAAAAATAATATGATTAAAATTCAACACTGTGAAAACATTTTTTTCAAATTTTTAATTTATTTATTTAATTTTTTTTTATTATTAAATATGTAGTGAAGATACTTAATTTATTTTGCAAATATACGGATTTCGGTTTTTGACATTTCGTGCCGGTTTCTTATTTAAATACAAAATTTATACATACATATATATGTATTAAAAAATAATTAAAAGAAAAAAAGAAATGTACATCTAATAAAAAAATGTTAAAATATCAACAAAAATAAAAATATATATTAAAAAAAAAAAAATTTTTTTTTGAGTGAAAAATTGTTTAAATCCAGAAAAAAAATAAATAAATAAATTCTTCCAATTGTTGTATTGGAGAAGAAAAAAAAAATTTTTACAAATTAAATTATAATCAAATAAAATATATTTTGTAAACAAAAAAAAAATTCTCGTATACGCACACCACTTAATAGTCAAACTCACACACGCATATATTTAGAAAATATATATTACTTATATAGAATTATAGATATATATATTAACGGAAGTGTGTGATGTTTATAAATATTTGTTTTTTTTTGTGAATGCAAAACTTTTTTTTTTTTTATTAATAAAAAACTAAATTGTATTTAATAAAAATAAAATAAATAAAAAATTTTGTAATTGTGTAAGTGCAATTTTTGAATCATGAGATAAATATTTTGTAGAAAAAAATTAAATAAAATTAAAAAAATTTATAAATTTAAGTGTATTAGTTTTTAAATAAAAAAAAAAAATTAAACAAAATAATAAATAAATAAAAAAAAAAAAAATTTTAATAAAATTATAAAATTAATAATCAATTAATTAATTATAAATTTAAATTAAAAAATATATTTATAATAAAAAAAAAAATTTGATATTAAAAATAAAAAATTATTTAAATTATAATTATTGAAAAATAAAATATAATTTTTTATTGAAAAAAAAAAAATTCGTAAATAAAAGTAATTTAATTTTTATTTATTTATCTTTGAATAGTAAAAAAAATTATTGCAATCTTAGAGATGAAAAAAAAAAAAAAAAAAATAGTAAACAAATAATAATCAACATTTTTGTTTTTTTTTTTTCCTTCTTTTGAGAGTATTTTATTTAAATATATGTTTATTTTTCTAATTAGAGTATAATACTAATTGTCTACACGGTCTACTCAGCTCTATGTTGTTGTTTTTTTCGGAGTGAAGACAGAGGGAAGAAGAAATTTGACAAGTAGAGATTTTATCATTTTTGAACAAAAAAAAATTTGTTTTTTTTTTCATGGTTATAATAGTTTTTTTTTATATCATGAATCTGACGGAATTAAAATTGGATTTTTTCATTTTCTATATATATTTTTAGATTCTTTTAAAAAAAAAATTTATTCCAAAAATGATAAATAAAATATTGTGTGCAAGTGTTTTTTTTTTTTTTTTTAGTTTCCTTCAAATTCGTTTTTGTGTTTTTTTTTAATGGGTGCAGTCGTAGTCTTTGCCGTCAATATAATGTCTGAAATTTAAATTTAGGATGAACAAAAAAAAAAAAAACCGAAATGAAATGAAATTTGTTAAATTGATTTCTGTGTGTATAATTAAAATAATGAAATAGTTTTTGTGTTTTTTTTGGGAAGTTTTCAAACGTTACTACTTAATTCATTTGTGACTGAAGTATTCAAATTTGGATTTTTTTTAACTTAATATTTATAATTTAGTTTTTTATTTCTTCTGTTGGGCCTGGGTGTGGCAGACAATATTAAATTTACCTTTAATTAAGGGGGTGATTTTAACATTATGATTTTGTATTTGTATGAAGTAAATAAATAAATAAATAAATAAATAAATAAATAAAGAAGTTGAAGCATAATATTATATTTTGAATCAAGCTAACTTTCGTGATTTTAGAATGAACTCCACCGTGTTTCTATAATAGTGTGAAATTATTTTCCTTTTATCATAATCCGTTTATTTTTGTCGCTAATTATACCTTCAAAAATTAAAATTGGCTAGTAATTTTAATAAAATTTTCTTAATGATTTTTAAAATATTAAGATTGTAGGAAAATATATCTACCATTCTGTTGATTTTAACTATAATCATTTTTAAAGCCTAATATTTTAGCCCCAATAATGAAAATTATATCATTTTTATCAATTCTAAACATTAATATCCGCTTTAATTAGTGTATAGTAAAATGTTTAGATCGTACGTATTTTTTAAATGTATATTTTTGTTTGAAGCTTTTATCATTCAACGCACGTTAAATGCAATTCATAATAAAAAAAAAAAATACTTAAGTAAATCTTACATAAATTATACAACATAAATAAAAAAAAACCCAAATTTTGTCCAATATTTATAAAATTTTTAATATTCCTGTAAATTTTTCACAAGCGTTCTATATAAACCATAGTCACAAATACCAATCGCAATTATATGTATAATTTTATAATATATATTATTTATATGATTTGTGTAATATATATTTATATGATTTGTGTTTTTTAATATTTACCTGAGAAGATATTTTGATAATGATCTTATAAAGAAATTTTAATGTGTTTGTATTAAGAATTTATTTTTTTCTTAAATAAAAAACTGTATACATAATATATCAAAGAAAAACCCTCATTCAATATTTTGGTGGACAGGTGCGCGTTCTGTTATGTAAACAAGTTTAAAATTGAAATTAAAATAAGGAAAAAAAAAAAATAAAAATAAAGCGGTTGAATATTTAATTTTCAATATTGGGATTGATAAATTATTAAAATTTATTCGTAGTTGATTATTGTAGTATCAAAAATGTACACTGTAGGTGTAGATTGTAGAATATGAAATTAATATAAACAATTTTCGATGACTTTGTACCTCTTGCGTTGCGACTCAATGAATCGCACTATCATTCTGTGGAACAAGTTATGAGTATTAGCAACTGTTTAATCGGCAAATTGATCCTAATAATTTAGAGCAAAAGTGAGAATGTTGTTAGATCTTAAGTTATGCATGTAACCATTGACTCGATTGACGTCTTATTCTAATAGAAATTTTGCTTAGGTAATTATTTTTGATATTAAAATTGTGTGTGTGATATGCTATGTCATTATCATCTCATAAATGAGACTAATTTAAACGTAGAGGGAGAAAAATTCTCCCTATAAAAATTTCAGTTATTTTATTAATAAAATTTATATTTAACAAAACATGTTTTTATATTAATAAGATTTTATGATAATGACTAACATATGGTTGCTGCATCTATTATCTGTGTAGCAAAAAAATATTTTATACTACTTAAAGCTTCACTATCTTTTTTATGTTAATAAATTTTGGATACTTTTAAAGGTTGCTCTTTATTACTATAAAATTCTCTGATGTAACAAACCAAAGAACTTAACTTTAAGATAATACGAGAGATAATATTATTTTTACATCGCATATTATATTTAAAAGAAAGAAAAATAAAGGGACTCCATTTTTAGAAAATTTATAAAAATTTATTTAAAGGAAATGTTATTTTTTTTTTTGGTATAAATAATTTTGGATTGAAAATTGGGGAAAAATAAAAAAAAAAAAAGATTCGATAATTTATCTTTAAGTTAAAATTTTTTTTTCGATTTTTTTTTTATGAAATTAACACCACGGGAAATATTAATGATGTGCTGCTATAAAAGGGAAAAGGAACATGAATTTAATGGATTTTTAATTTCTTATATTAGGAGTTTTATTTTTTTGAAAAATAAAATAGAATATAATTTGTTTTTTTTTATTTTTTTTTTTTCAAGAATTATAAATTAGTTAAGAAATTCTTTTTTTTTAATTTATCATTAATTCAACCCTAATGTCAGGTATTGTATTATATCGTCTCAGGTATTTTGTTTAAGTATAGAAGTAGGTGTCGTACCTAAGTATTATGTTAAAGTTGAAGGTATGGGTACACGGGTCTTAAGCAAAGTATTATATTTAGTAGTAAATAAGATAAACTCAATAACATTATTAACTTAATCATGAAAATAAATGAGATTGAATTAAATTTTCAAAGAATTTTTATATTTTATTGAAAATTCTTAGGTGTATCGGAATTAAATTTAAAACAGTGTTGATTTAGAAAAAGACTGTAAAATGTAAATAAATTTCTTTAAAAAAAATTAAATTAATAAAAATAATAAACAATTTATTATTATTCTGAATATTGAAAAATAAAAAAAAAATATTTTTTATGTTATAACGTTAAGAGGATAAACTTTTCTGCATATAAATATTTATTTTTTTTAATATATACATTGTACGTACAATAAGTTAATTTATGCATTCATAAAGCATAATCTACAAAATAATGTAACGGTTGAAGGGATAAAAATGAATATGAGTATTGAAACATTACATGGGGAAAAAATATATTTTTCTTCGAAGAGAATAATAAGATATTTATTGCCTGTATATATTCTTGACGTTCTGTTGGTGGGTACACGAAGGACACGAAACCTGTTGCCAGCGCATAAAGAATCATTTGAAAATAATTATTAATAGAACAACTCATTTGGCGAGCGACTAGAGCTAGACGGATCTTATTATGTCGTACATTGATAGTGAAGTCATGACTAATTTTTCGTTGTACGAAAATTTAAGCTTGATTAATTAAAAACTCACTTTCTAACTGTTTTTTTGTTAGAATTTAATTTCATATAAAGTTCTTAATCAACATAACAACTACTGAGCTTATATTTTATGTATATATTCCGCTTTTTTTTTTTTATGCACTACGGAATAAAAATCTATAAATATGTTCAATATTATTTAAAAAAGCGAAGAAAAAAATTTTTTTTTTTTTTTTTTACAAGAGTTTATATTTCATATCTGAAATATCATTAAAATTTTATCCGATTAAAGTTTCTTGTGCTATATATTTTTTTAATAATTTTTTTTTTTTATAATATATGTATGTACTATACTATGCTATATGTATGTATATCCCTTATATATTCTGTCTAGCTGTTTTATTAATTTAAAAAAATTATCTTCCTCATAAGGGAATTTAAGTGTCTATAACCTGTTCTCTAGATACTTTTTTTTGAAAAAAAAAAGAAGAAAATAATAATAATAATAATAATAGTAATAATAATAATAATAATATTAAAATAAAAATGAAATAAAAAGGGAAAACCAAAATGTCTGGTTCAGCCATTGAAATGATAAGGAAAGAACATTACAAAGATGTTTATATTCCTTTTTGGTTTATTTTAAGCACCTTTTGTTTATTTTTATTATTCTAATTTTCTCTCTCTCTTTGACTAAAATGTTTCAAATATATGGTACCCTTATTTTATTCAACATTTTTCATTAAGTAAAAATATATCCTCAGGTACTATGATAAATTTTTCCGCAAAATATTTTTTTTTTTTTTTTTTTTATTAAAAACCTGGAAAATCTAATGGAAAATTATTTTTTTAGGTTAAAGATATAAGTTGTAAATTAATTTTTTTATTTTTCTAGAATTCTTTTTTCTTTTTGATAGAATAAATTCAATATTCTTCCAATGATACTTGTGTTGGAATAGAACTAAATACAAAAAGCTGCAGTAGTTACATAGTGTATAATATGGAACTGATTTCTAGTTAACCTTCATCTATTCTTGAATGCTTTTGTGAAATTTTATAGAAGAGAAAGAACAACGTTCAAGGAATTTTTTTTTTTGTATTTTTTCTTCTAAAATGTAAAGTATAAGGATATTAACAAAGGATGTAATATAAAACAGGTACACGAGACATAACAATATCCTTATAATTTATTGAAATAAATATTTGAAAAGGGAATATTGTGTGGATTCTCTTGAAAGAAAATAAAGGGGAGTAAATCGAAGAAATAATAAAATTTTTAAGACCATTGTTGAAGTGTAAATACTGCATTAGTTATAATTTAGCATAATATTATTAAATCATAAATTATTCTTATATAGGTATATATAAATTATGATTAAAAAATTTTTACTAATTTTCGAATTTTAATTTTTAAAGAGAGAGGCATAGGACAAAGAACTTCGTTTCTATATATTTATTATGTGGTTTCAATTTTTTGGCAATAATAGTGAAGTAGACCTAAAAAGTTATAATTGAAAATGAAAAAAATTAAATGAAAATTAATGAATAAATTGTTGGAAAAGTCAATATTCTTGTTGTTTTCAAGAAACTATTGTGTTTAATCATTGAGTTGCAGATGCAATTCATTCGTTTTAATATCGATACGGTCGACATTATAAAATTAAGATCATAAAATGTATTGTTGGAAACTATGGCAATAAAATTACTACAATGTCCACAATTTCTTTAAATATAAAAAAAAATTAAAATTAAAATTTGTTTGTTTAATAATTAAATATTTTTACTCTGCACAAGCAATGCAGAAAATGGAAAAACTTAAAAGAAAAGTTGAAAAGTAATTGAACTCTTCTTTTAATTTTTATTCTTCTTTTTTTTTGTATTTTAAAATAAGTTTATTATAAAATAATAAAAATAAAAAAATATTGTAAGAAAAAAGTTTTTTTTTTATTTTCTCAAAAGTTTTGTGACAATTATTTTAATAATGTTTTCTTTTTAATTTTTTTGTTATTATTAAATTTTCTACAAGTCAAGGAGCTTTTTATTTGCATAAAGTAGGATTAGACAGCTGGAAATTTTTACACAACTTACTTATTATTAAAATAAAAAAAAAAACACGATGTTATTATAATGGTAAAATTTATACATTCAACACCGCAGAATTTTAAAAAACATATTTGCGATAAATTCAAATTTAATTCAATCTTAGTCTGTAAAAATTACTTCTTCGCTCTATTGTTAAAAAAAAAATTTAAATCTATTCCTTATTTTAATATGGCAACTGTATTCATTTTATGGTTTTTTTTTTGGAATTATCCGTTGCCAGCTCTTGATACTTTTTTGGATGTCTAAAAAAAAAAAAATTCATATTTAAATTTTTCTTATCAAATGATTTTCATTTATTCTCTCACTTTTTTTTGTTGGCAACAATATCTATTCATGTTTAAATTATGTACATATTGATTTTAAGCATTTAATGAATTTTTGGTACATAAGCCACATATCCAAAATCCAAAAATCATAATCCAAAGTATATTCAAAATACAAATGCATCAAAATCCAAATGCTTATATTCCTGATGCAATATAAAATACATAAGTACTGTATATGATCATTCATTAGAATTTTTATGAATTTGTATTTTGCTATATCAATAGCGATTTAGATATTTGGATTTTTGTGCATTTTTTTTCCCATTTCTATTAATATATTCTTCTAAATTTTTTTTTTAATTCCTCTTGCTGACGTCTGATTTCGGACAACATTATCGTAAGGCAGTAAACAATATCAATCCATTAAAACGAGATTTGAATGAAAAACTGAACTTTTTTTTTGTTTACTCCCAAACAACATTTGAAATACTATCACTATATTTTAATACTTTTGGACCATACTCGTGTGTGTCAAGGACCTGTACTGCCAATAGGCATTCGTTATATTTAATTGAAATTGTCATTGCTTAAAATGAAAAAAATAAAATAAACCATTATGAAATTACATAAAATATGCACATAATGTAATTGTATATATTAATAGAAAAGAACTATACATAAATATGTACTTAATAATTTTGGTTATTTACTAAATTTTTTTTATTTTATTTTTTATTTTATTTTTTACCTGGCGGAGTTCTTGATATTGTATTCATCTTTCTTTCACCTGGCAATGTGTCATTAATTAATGAATATACATTGTGAATTATATAAATAATTAAAAAACAAATAATGCATATTGAAAATCCAATTAACATGTAGGTCATTAATATAGGAATATTTTTAAGTATCAAAATTCCGATGTCAAGCCAATCCATAATCGAAAATGAAAAAAAAAAATGAAAAATATATATATAAAAAATATAATTTGAAAATTAAATTTTCTCTATTTTGATTTACATTTTTTTTTTGGTATAATTTTCATTTCATTATTTTAAGTTTGTGATTAAAAATTATGTTCCAATTTGAAGGGGAATAATAAACTTGTTGTATTGATAAGTAGATAAATATACACGTTATTTTTATGTAAAACTCTATAATTGCAATAATTTTTTTCATTAAAAAAAAATATATCGAAAAAATATATGAATTTTAAATTTCGTTTACTGAAAATTATATTCAGTCCATGAGTGTAAAATTTTTGTTTAGACATGGAATATATAATATTTCTGTAACGACAATTAGTGGCACTTATAAAATATGTTTTTTTTTTCCGAATTTATTTATTCTTAGAGCTTCCTTTTTTTGTATATGAAAATATTTAGACTGATCTTGGTGTGCCAAATTTAAGTAAATAATATAAATAATTTGTTGTTTAAAAAACATTTTTGATAACCATATTATATATATTTTGCTCAACAATAAAACCAAAAAAATAATAAAAAATAAAAATAATAAATTACAATTTTGACATTACTAAACTAAAGTTAAAGTTATGTCAATGAGAAATAATAGCGGCAACAGTAATTCCCGCAATTCTGGTAACAATAATAATGGTGCCAATCTTGTTTCAAATTTGGCTATCAATGTAAATAATGATCAACAGCATAATCTTCAGCCACAACCACAAGCACGTTTATATGCACCATCTTCACCTATATCAGAGTTTCACCATCAATTGCAACAACATCTTCAGCAACAATTGCAACAGCAACAGAATCAATATTTATACCAGCAGCAACAACAACAACGTAAAAATCAACAAGATTTATTGCAACAATTGCAACAGCGTCAGCAGAATAAACAGCAGCATCAGCAGCATCAGCAGCAGCACCATCATCAGCAGCATTACGACGACAATAACGAAGATAACGAAGAATCTGACGGTAAGATTGAAGAGAAATCAAATGATAGCGATCAGCAGCAACCAAAAGTTTGTCTTGTAGCAAAAATGCAAAAATCGGTGACTATAACAGTTACCCCGCAAAGGAGTACCTCAATGGATTATTTAAATTTTGAAGAAAAACGTCAATTGATTGCATCTTCATTATCTCTTTCGGATATATTGCATTGTAATCCGGCTGCAGCGGCAGCAGCTGCAGCCAAAGAAGTTGCTCAAGGTAAGTTCTTGAAACATGTCAAAAATTCATTCGTCTAGTGTGAACCAAAATGGAAAACCAAACGTTTTTTTTTTGAAGTTTAACTTCTTTAGCGAGGTATTGTTAAAAATTTTTGATCAAAATAGGGGAAAAAAGAAGACAGAATATAGTATGTGCTGCGACACGATAAATAAAAGCCACAACGCTGCAAAAGAGGGGTAATAACCACAGAATGAAGTATGTTAAAAAGTAAAAATAAATATAAAAGCAGGGAAATATAAGACGTTGTAGCATGTAGCATGTATTTACGAGAATAGAATTAAAAAAATGTACAATAACAGAATTAAAGATCAACTGATTTTGTTGTTAATATTTATTTAGTTTATTTCCTTTTCGAATTAGTGAAATTCTATCATATGAAACAGAAACGCTGTTTGTCTGTTTGTCTATTCCGAATAGGTACCTAAACCGCTCAGCCGATCGTTTTCAAACTTACACTATTTCTTTGTCTCAGATCAAGGGTCGTTTTAGGCTATTTTCAAATTTGATTGGCCTCCTACCTAGCGACCTCCCCTGAGGGCCCACTTCAAAAGTTCGTCCGATTTCATTCAAATTTGGTATGTAAAGAGAGGAACTGATTACACCCAAATTTCGTAACAAAAAATTTATTTCGGATTTCATTCAAATTTGGTACGTAAAAAGAGGAAATGATTACACACAAATTTCGTAACAAAGAATTTCATTCAAATTTGCTAAATGAAAAGAGGAAACGATTAAACACGTAAATTTCGTAACAAAAAATTGATTGATCCTACCCAGCGACCACCACGGGAGGCGGACTAGGGAATGCATTTTTTTAATAAAAATTTAATTCCGGATTTTTGGAATTGTCTTGAAATGAAATCCGGATTTCGGTTTATTCCGGAATATAAAAATTAAAATATATTAAAAAATTAAATTAAATTATTCTTTAACATAAATATTAGTTTATTTAGTTCAAAACATTATAACAAATTAAATTATGAAATATTTTTTATTAAAATAAAATTTTATACTTTTCAATAAACCGAAAGTGAATAAACTGAATGGAAAAATAAAAATTTGAAACACAAAGTATCCAATGTTTTAACATTGAGTTTTAATCGAATTTTTATTGAAAATGTTCCTGCAGCATTGTTAATAAGTTATATTAGAGAATTTCCAAAAGTGTTCCTCGGGGGGCCCCCCTTGATCGCAAAATTTAATTTCACTTCGAATTCCAAATAAATCACTGAACTCCAACTTATTTTGTTAATGTTGATTAATGTGAAAAAAAGTTTTACGTATTTGCAGACTTGCGATAGCTACTTAGATTTCAATTTTTGTGAATTTTAATGCTTTATGCCTAAATAATAAAAAAAAAATAAACAATTGGTCAAAATTCCCGCCAGTAAAAGTTCCACCAAATTCGAAAAATTCGGAATTTAGCATTTTGAATTCCGAATTTTTTGAAATTCGAAAACAGGCGCATTTCCGGATTTCCGGGATCCAAAAAACCGGTTTTGCATTCCCTAGGGCGGACTTCTAAAGTTCGTGTGATTTTATTCAAATTTGGTAAATAAAAAGAGGAAACGATTAAACACATAAATTTTGTAACAAAATATTGATTGATCCTACCAAGCGACTTCTAAAGTTCGTCCGATTTCATTTAAATTTGGTAAGTAAAAAAGAATAAATGATTACACACAAATTTCGTAAGTAAAAAATTAGCCCCCTCTTCCACTTACAAAAGTAAATCAGTCAGAGTCCGTAGCCAAATAAATATTTGCAAGTAAATAAAGAAGTTAAACTTCTTTCGTGAGCTTATGAGGATGAGGCTCACACATATTTTTTTTGAAATATTGTTTCGCTAAAAACTTTTATAAGCCTTCATATTTTACTGTAAAAAATAAAAAACCAATGAAAAAGCATAGGGGTAACTTTTATAAAATTAATCAACCATTTCACAGTTCTTATCGAAATCGATTTTTCCCTAGCCAAACAATAAATGCCAACAATTTTGCCCCAAGAATTATTCTATATAACCATAGATAAGTACTGTAAATTATAATTTATTAACTCCTCCTACATAAGAAGGTGAATCTTAAATCAGGAAATTTGATTTATCCCTTTTGTGAATAAAAAAAACATCATTACCAATCCATTTAAATTTGCTTTAAAATTACTGGCAATTATTTCCGGAAAATATATCAAACAGAATAAACATTTATAATATGCAAAAATAGAAAGAAAACTCAAAGGATAGAATTTCCCTTACCAATTCATATTATTTTATTGCAAAATGTAATGAAAATATGATTTAATTTATTTCAAACGACTTTTTATTTCTTATTAGTAAATATGTAGCCTAGAATGCAAGGAAGAAAACCCGTCGTTCGAAATATTCTTAATCTTTTTTTACATTGACGCCCGGTTTGCACGATTCAAATACACTTTGTCCAAATCGACTTGGACGCTCTTTTTGATCGTGTTAACAGGGTGTTAAAGTTAACTTGGATCAAATTTGAGTAGGACACTGGCACTGCTCATTTTAGTTTGATCAAAGTAACTTGCAAAAAGTGTACTTGGATCGTGAAAACTGGGCATAAAGCCTACTAACTATTGATTATTAATAAGATTAGTTTTAAATGTATTTGTTTTAGTTTTTAATTCTTATGGAACTTCTCATTGATTTTACTTAAAGTTCAAGACCAATTTTGTTAGATGAAATTGTTATTTTGGCTCGAGTTTCCATACCAAAAATTTTAATACCAAAAATTGACTTAGAAATGAGGATCAAATAATAGTTGCATTCATTTTACTTGATAATTAATATTAAACTGACAAGTATACCTTTTAAAAATAATCCATTCATTTTCTTAAAATCAGACAAATAAACTTTAGAACTAAAATGCATTAAATTTGTATTGAAAATTTAATAAAAATTTTCTTTTTTTTATAAAAAGAACTCTTTAAAAACCCAAGAATGCTTGAAAAATTTTTCAAACGAAATAAAAGGCATATTCAAAATTATAAACTTAAAAAAAAAACAAAAATAAATATATGAGGGCAAGGTTTTGTTTTCATATGGTTGTTATCAGATTAAAAATTGATTCGTGTTTCGAAAGTTAAAATCATTAACAATGTCAGTTATATTGAAGACTTCGTGAAAAGTTAAAAAAAAATTCATTTTAATCTTTAATTGCGAGTTCTAGGTTCTTCGGTTTCAAATCTAAGTCTTAAAATCACGTTAAAATTAAATATGTAACTACCACTGTATAGGACAGCTTGTTTGGCTTTATTTTATGAGTTAATTTTAAAAATATTGAATTATTAAATGAATTTGTGAATTTTTGAATGATATTTTCTGATGAAAATATTAAAATTCCGAAGTCAAACCTTAAGGCTAATGGACTTCTTTGTTAGCTAAGAATGTCTCGTATAAATCTTAAATTACTGGAGGAGTACAAAAAAAAAAAATTGTTTGAAATGTTTTTTCTCAATTTATTTTAATAATAATCCCCATGAAAATTATGCTTCTGGAACAACTTTACTCCCGATTTATTGGAAAAGGATAAAATAAAATAAAAAAGTTTTTACTGTACAGAATTATTTTTTAAGCTTTGATAAAAATTAAAATTAGTGAAAGTACAACCCGAGAAATTAAGTCTAGAACGTTGTACGTTGTATTGGGAAAACAAATTAATACTTAAACACTAGCTAGAACGAAACAGACTGTTTATATAGAAATGCTCTACTTGCCTTAGAAATGAATCAATTTTTAAAAGTCAAACAAATTTTTAAAGCTTAAATTCGTTGCGAAAAAGTTCTTTTTTCAAATTTGGTTCTAAAAAGCCAAAATAGGGTTCTAAAAATGAGGTTGCGCCAAAAATTCTGTGTTGTGCTCTTTTTTGTTTTTAAAAGTCTTATTGTACCCTGAAGCTTTTTTTTGAATAAAAAATTACTGAATTCGTTCAAACCAATTTTTTTTATTGAAATAGAAATAATAAAACTTCACAAAAGCCTAAAAATTTGGAACAAAAATTCAAAAAAAAAAAAAAAATCTTGTCTATGTCGGAACTTAAAAAGAAAACTTTTTTCTTTGATATGAAAGAAAATAACAAAAAAGCAAAAAAATATTATTAACGAAGGGAATGATGAACAGATTTTATTTTTATATATACATACCTACTACTATATAGGTAAATACTACCTACTACTATATAGGTAAATAAATACTACCTACTACTATATAGGTAAATAAATACTACCTACTACTATATAGGTAAATAAAATTTATGCAAAAAAAAAATAAAAAAATTATTATCCTATTTCAGTAAAATGAAAAATTTCAATAAAAGAAATTATTTTTGGAGCGAGCAAAAAGAAAAAAAAAAAAAATCCGGAAAGGAAAACTTCAAGCTTTTAGATACATAAGACTTTTTTCCAATAATCAAATTGAATATGTTTTAAATGTTTTAAATATAATTGAACCAAAATTTCATATTAGAATTGATCATCGTATCAGTAGTTCGTCTTGAATATCTGAAAAAATTTCCATTAAAAAGATACTTAAATTATCTTTAATTATTATATATTGCTTCTGACAGAATTTATTTTACTCTCAAGCAAATTAATTATATCATTTATATCTAGTTTTTTTTTACTATAATTAAGAGTAGAATAACTCAAAATATTTATAGCGATAATGTTGGATAAGAATTCTAGCAAACCTTGTAATACTGTCAAGGAACAAGAAATTGAGAAGAGTATATACATGAAACTTTTGACAGCAACTACAAGTGAATTAATGTTATGATATATATTTTTGATATTTTGATTCTATCAAATTTTGGATATATGATTACTTATCTAATCGTTATTATCAAGTTTCTTTTAATAACTTCTTATTAGCACCGTTTTTGGTAAATTGTGGTGTTCCACTAGGTAGTCATCTTGGTGCTATTTTCTTTATTTTATTTATAAATGATCTTCCAAATATATTAAATTCATCTGAAGTTCTTATTTACGCAGATGACGCAAAAATTTCAAGCCCATAACTAGTTATTCTGATTGCATTGACTTGCAAAATGATATCGAATCATTTTGCAATTGGTGTACCTCAAATATTCTTCAATTAAACGTTAATAAGTGTCACTCAAGGCGCCTCAATTGGCAGGATAATTTTAATTTACCTCCATACACTGACAGACTTCAACTTCTAAATTTCCCAAGTCTGGAGAATAGAAGAGCTTATTTGTCGTTCAGCTTTATCCATAAAGTCATCGAAGGAAAAACGACAAGTAGCTGTTTAATGTCTAACTTATTTTTCAATGTGCCCTCAAGAAGTCTTAGAAATTTTGATATCATTTGTATTCAATTTTCCACAACCAATTATGGTCAATCTAGCCCACTTAACTCCCTATTCAAGATTTATAACCGATACCAATTCCTGCTTCAGTTATACGTTTTCGAAAGTCCTTCTTTTAAAAGTAAATTTTATCATACTATTTCAAATAATTCAAACTAAGTGATACATTGTTTAATAGTAAATGTTACTGATTTGTATATATTTTTACATCCCTTATTAAATTAATTGTATATATATTTATTTTTAATATCATTATATTTTATTCGCTTGTATTAAGCATTTGAAATAAATAAATAAGTAAATAAATAAATAAATTTCTTGAACAATAAAGGCGCGTTTCAAATGAATTTGTAGTAAATAAATAATAGGTTAAAATAATGTCAAATATCATAAAATGTTACCATTTAGAATTCCTATAATAAAATATTTTTTTTCAAATTTTACCTTTTCTTTTTTTGGTAAAAGTATTCCTAATAAAAATCAATGATTATTATTTTCCGTTTTATATTTATATGAAATTTTCTCAATATTTTAAAGATTTATATTTAACTCTTTATTTACTTTTCTTTAATCCAATATATATACAAAAATAAAAAGATAATTCCTATTTTTATTACCACAAATGGTCTATTAACACCCAATGGGGAATTATTGAAAATTTTCTTAAGTGATTTGAAATACCATGCATTGAGTCAAAAAAAAATCAAGAGAAAAATCAGTTTCACGACAGGATATTTTATACCTATTTCAATAGAATAACAAAATGTAGGATTCAAAAGGAAATAAATATTCTTGTTTTTTTTTTTTTTTTTTTTTAAATATAGACAAACTTCATGAATTTGTTTTTTTTTTTTTAATGTCCTTTTTAAAAAAAAAAAGAATAGTCGTTTAGGATACAGAATATCCTGAATTGAATAAGAGTTACAAGAATAACTAAATTGATTTTTTGCTAAAAGGAAATTGTATCTTTTTTGTGTTATATTTTAAATTGTTTTTTTTTTTTTTTTTTTTTTTTGCTTATATTTACGAAACCCTTTCTTTTTGCTTTTTGGGAATAAATTGTAATTGTAAGTTTACAAAAAAAAAAAAAACCAAAAAAACAAAAAAGAGTTAAAGATAAATCTTTACAAACATCTAATTTAAATATTACTTACTTACATTTTTTTTTTAAGACAATTATACTTTTAAAATTAAACTTATTTATATTGTCCTTATACTTTCATCCTTTATAAGCTTACAGAGCTTTATAATTATGTTAAATATAAGCTTATAGGATTTTATTTACAACACATTTTTTTTTTGTTCGATATAATTTATTAGGGTCTTCTTAATAAATAAATAAAATAAATCTATTTATGTCCAATAAAAGGGTCAACGCACTCAACAAAAAAATCTTAAAAAGCTTATGAGATTGAATTTAACATAATTCAGCATCAGAGCAACAATAAACCTGATGATGAATTCATTGAAATCGTTCGAGAATTATGGATTAAAAAAGTATGAGGAATTGGAACTAAGGGAAAAAACATTTATATTTTTCGATGTCAAATATAAAACTATATAATTATTAATATTTAACATTGTTTGAATTTTAAACGTTCTCAAATGCAACCAATAGTATTCGGAAAATTTAATTCATTTTAAAATGAATTGTATATGCTTTAAGCAAATACATTTTTACAAGATTTTTCCAATTAAATGTTTTTCTTTATTTATTTTTCAACTTTTAATTATAAAAATATTAGTGGTTTAAACATTTTGTTTATTTTTTTTATTTATTTTGTTTTTGAGTAGTTAAACAATATAAACTGATGGGTGATGATGTTGATGATTTCAAACAAGAAAAAAAAAAGGATATAACTAAAAATGTTTTTTTTTTTTAAGTTCAACATAAAATATTTTCCAAATATAGAGTTAAAAAATATATAGTTTTTGTTTTTTTGGAACGTAGTTCTTTATCAGACGCTCTTGTGGAAAAATTTATTAAAAATTTGAACACTAAAGTGTCGCTATCATATGTTACAACAAAAACAAAAAAACAGAAAAAAAAAAGTTAATAAAAATAATTTTTTTTTTTTTGACATTTTGAATTTTATTAAAATTATTTAAATTCACTATTGAATTTGAATGTTCTATTTAATTTAATTTAAATCTTTTTTTTTTTTTTTTAATACAAAACAAAAAATAATTTTTTTATTCCATTTTTATTATTATTCCATTTTTTTTTATTTTTTAAATAAAAAAAATAAACTCCTATCACTTAAAGCTTTTTTTTTTGATATTTTTTTCTCTTTTCAATTGGAAGTTTGAAATTGGATATTTGTTTCGCTTTATGTGTGTTTGTCGCTTAGTGCAAAACAGTGGTTGACTTTATTATGCTACAATGAAAATTTTCTAAAATGCATACTGATTGATTGGGCATACACCGTCGTACGAATGAAATGAGAACTAACTTAGAAACTGGATTTTTTCATACAGAAAAAAAACTAACTAACAGCCTTTCCAAACTTATTTTCTTATAATCTTATGGTAAATTAAAGAAATCCTTTGGTGCTATAAAAAAAATTTAGGAATTTAAATATTTTTTTTTAGTTATTATTATTAATAAATATTAATAAATATTGTGTTCTTTGGTTTGCATTAATAATTAATGTAAATAAAACAAACAGAATAGTAAACATCCAATGAAATTTATAAAATTAAAATCCAAAATTCTATCAAAGTTATCTATCAATATTATCTGTACAAAATAATTCCGATGTTTCACATCTATCAAACGTCCCGCCGGCTCTTGTGTTTTTTATTTTAACTTTGTATGAAACTTTGTATGAAACTTTGTATGAAAATTGATAAACTTAAATTTTATTTCAATTTATAAAATATTTATAAAATAAAATATTTAGTAAATAATAATTTTTTATTATTAACTAATTAATATTTTATAGTTCAAATAAAATTTAGATTTTCATACTAATTTCAATGTTAATAAAAATATTGTATAATTTTGTCAGTATTATTTTGCCAATATAAAGGCGCTATTCGGTACCAAGTCAAGTCAAGTCTTCTGCCGGCGTTAAATATTTCGATACTTTGCCATTTTGGCTTATGATATTTCTTTTTTTTTGTGTTGCAAAAACAACAAAAACAAAAAATTTAAATTTATAAGTATTCACTTGTTTAAATCTCCAAATAGCGACTCCTATGACGAAAAAAGGCACATACTTATGGGTGAAAACAAATGTAAACAAAAGAGTCATACTTAGTTAAATATTCAAATAGTGCCCCAATGGCGAAAAATAGCACATACTTATGGGTGAAAAAAATTTAAATAAATGGGTTGTCAAAACAGTCAATATTAACGATACCTGTTAATTTTTTTAAAGTTTAAATAATGAGTCGACGCCGTCGCATTTTATATGATTTGATAAAATGTAAACAGTCCCTTTCGCGGCAAATAAACAGTCCCTCTCGCGGCAAATAGTAATAGTTTTTTATTGAACGTTGTATGAAAATTGATAAACTTAGAGTCACAATTTATAAATTGAGGACGTAATTTTCTGCATTCTGTATAATCTGCTAAAATCAACTACTTATAAAATAATATTTGGCTGACTGAAATCAAAAACTTATAATAATACGTGACCGACCGAATTTTCTTACCCATTATTGCCGCTTTTTTCTTTTCTAAACAATTTTAGTTTTTGAATTCACCTACAGATTTAGTTTGTTATGGGAAATTTAAAATTTCCCTTTGCAGAATTTTAAGAAGTAAAATTGAATTTGTGAACGGCTTTAGGACAAAATTATTTCATTTTTTTTAAATAACAGCAGTAAAATCGTGTCGTTTACAAATTAAAAAATCTGGAATATTAAATCCGATTTCAATTTTTTCAATAATCACTAATAAGTGAACAGACTCTTAGTTTTAGCTTTTTGAATTTTCGATGTCAAAAAAGATCTTCGAAATTCGAAAAAACAGTCTAAAATTGCTCCTTAAAAAAGGTTTCTTTAAATGAAAAAAATGCAAAATTAGAGAAAACTGGGAAAAGTAGAAAAAAGTTTCTTTTTAAATTAATAAAATTTTGAATTGATAAAAAATGAAAATTACTTATATGTACGCTAAGGAACTACGTTCCAAACTGGTGTCCCATGACAGCTCTTTTTTTTTTTATATTCCCTTACCACAAGTAAACATTTAATTTTCTACAAAAATTTAATTTAATTTTATATTTAAACGACCTTTTAGGAATTTCTTGATTTTTTTTCTGTCTGTAAAATATGTCATAAAAATAGTTAAATATAAAAGAATGTGGAAAGTGTTAAATATTTTTTTTTTAGTTACAAACAAATTATTATGGAAAATTAATAGAATTTCGAATCTGAGTCATGTTTTAAGCTGCATTATAATATTTTAAAAAAGAACAATTTTGATAATTCAATTTTTTATTTGCGGTTAAAAATTCCATCTTGTCCATTCAATAATTAAAATTGTACGAGAAATTGCCTTGAGTTTCATAAAAAATAATTACTTTTTTTATGTTAAAAATTGACGAAGTTTTTCTTATTAAAACTTAACAGAATTTCAATAATATACACTTTATTATGAAATTG